>PVJS01004626.1:0-47485 GCA_004027185.1 Glis glis
GAGAGAGCTGAAGCTGGCCATGAACCCGGATCCTCCGGTCTCTGCCTCCCAAAGTACTGGGATTACAAGTGTGCACCACCACACCCGGCCCTGACATCTCCTTTTTTAAAAGGAACCACACTTCAATTCTCAGGCCTGTGAACCTTCCTTTTATGTGAAGCTCTAAAGTGAGTATATGTGAATAGGCAATGAGGATGGTAGGAAACACTAGATCTTAATCTCATGTGATTTGGGGGAATATCCTTACATGTTTGTTTAAAGTAGATATGAAAGTACTTATTTAAACACAGAGAATTTAAATATGCAAACAAGTTAGCAATATACAATCACAAAGAATATTCAGTGATAACTAAGAAATAGAATTCAATACGTTAGATGTGACTATATATTTAAGAGGCTTGAATGAAGTGTAGGGATGTTTTACTTTGTTTTAGGGACAATGATAGCATCATACTAAGCACTCAGATGGTGGCACATGCCCATAATCCCAGTGTATCCTCCTATTCTAGTAAGATATATTTTTTTTTATATCACTGTGACCAAAATTCTCAGTAAACACCATTTAGAGAAGGATAGTTTTGTCTGGGTTCATGGTTTCAGAGGTCCAGTTCATGATTAGCCAGTACTGAGACAGAAGAGAATGGTGACATGGCAGGTGCATGTAGAAAGGTATTTCCCAGCCAGAAAGCATAGAGAGGTAGATAAGGGACCAGGGACAGCCTATGTCTCCAAGACTATGCCCCCAGTGACATACCTCTTCCAGCTACACCCCAGCTGCATACAGTACCAACCAGTAAATCCATTCAGATTATTAATCCATCAGTGGATTTATTCACCAATAATTGTATCCTCATGTATCTATTATTTCACCTCTGAACATGTTTGCATTGCCAATACTCAGCTTTCCCAGGGACACTTTAGATCCAAACCATATGCAGATTCAAGACCATGGCCTTCATGTGGCCATTTTTGCTTGTTCTGGTTAATTTTGGCTTAAATATGCTTTGTAGGCTATGAGAGCAGCTACTTTTTGGTGTTTGGGGATCCAATTTTATTGACTATCATATGACATCCTTTGGTATTCAGTTCATGGATTTTTTGCATGAAAGGTGTCTCAGGGAATATTTAGTTCAGTCTTGTTTTGAAATCGAATCTGCCAGTCTCTGTCTTTTAACTGAAAAAATTGAAGCCATTTGTATTCAATGCTTTATGAAAGGAGTTCATTATTTTCTCTCATGGTGATTTATTTCTGAGGTTTAATTTTATCATAATTCTCATGAACTTAACTATTCTCGTGATATTCATCCATTCCTGAATATTGCTCCTTATTTTCATCTTCTTTGTGTAGAATTTCTTCAAGTATATTCTATAATGTTTGCTAGGAGTTTTTAACTCTTTAATTATTAATGTCTTGGAAGGCTTTTATTTTCTCTTTGAGTCTGAACTATGTCTTTTCAGGATATTGAAATCTTGGTTGGCACTTAATTTTTTTCTGGGCTTGAAACACAATGGTAAAAGCCCTCCTGAACTTAATTGTTTCAGTTGAGATAAAAGTTTTTCTGATAATTTTACCTCAAAATGTGTTCTGTTGTCTCTCTTGATGTTTTAAAATTTCTGTATTATTATGTTTATCATTTTAATTATATGGTCCATGAATAATTTTTGTTAATGTTGTCAATTTGCTGTTCTAAATGTCTCATATCAATGTATGCCCATCTTGCTCCCAAAATTTGGATATTTTTCTGGTATTATTTCACTGAAAAATAAATCAATTCCATTAAACTGTAGTTTTGCAACTTCCTCAAGTCCAGTGATCCATACATTTGTTCTCTTAAGTTTTTCCAGAATTCCTGTATATTCTGATCACAGCTTCTCATTTGTGTGTGTGTGTGTGTGTGTGTGTGTGTGTGTGTGTGTGTGTGTGTTACTGGGGATGGAACCCAGGGGCATTCTACCACTGAGCTACATCCCAAGCCATATTTTATTTTATTTGGAATCAGGGTCTCACAATGTTGTGGAGAGCCTCACTAAGTCTGGGGCTGGTCTGAAACCTGTGATCCTCCTGTCTCAGACTCCCAAGTACCGGTATTAAAAGCATGCACCACCATGCCCATCATCTTAGTGTTTTTATTTAATACTGCCTGAAAATACAAGACTGGCTATATTTTCTTCAAGCTTTGAAATTGTGTAATCTAGTTGATCTAATCTTAGGTAAGAATTTCAATTATAATATATATTTAATTTATTGAAATATATTTCCATGATTTCTGTTCTGTTGTCTTTCAGGATCTGTCTCTTTGTTGAAATGCTCTTTCACCTCTAGCATTTACTCTCTTGTGTATTACTTAGATATTTATTTAATTCATAAATATTTTGAAACTCAACTTCTAAAATTCTTTTTCTGGCCTTTCATATCTCTGAAAATGCTGGGGACAATGCTTCCAGAAATGTTTCTGCATTGCCGGGCGTGGTGGCGCACGCTTGTAATCCCAGTACTTTGGGAGGCCTCTAAGATTTGATATCAAGCACTCTCCTTCTCCTCGCTACTCCATGTGATTATTATTTTTATACTTTTGTTGGGGTAATGTAATTATACATCATAGTTAGATTTGAAGTAATGCACATATCTCTTGACACATTTCCCTTGGTATAACCACCCCCACCCTGCACCTCCTTCCTCCTTCCCTATACATGTCAGTGAGATTGAGAGTGAAGCCTTCTTTTATGGACATAAGCTTATTTAACCTGTTCTTTCCCCCAAGTCTTGATTTTCCCCTACCCTTGTCGGTTTCTACCATTCTACTGTTTTCTTCCCTCATTCAATTAAAGTCCCTTTTGCATCCCTGAGAAGAGCAAATAAATCTTCCAAGTTGTGGTCATCAGGGATTTTAAATCACTGTGGCGAAAATGCTTACCAAAAAAAAAAAAAAAGGACACATAAGGACACAAACGATAGGAGGAAGAGGGTACATCACAAAAGCAAGAAGCTAGCCCTACCCAATCTATGAATGAAGAGATTTCTCAACTATGAGAAATATTGTGTGTGGATTAAGTCACCCAATTGATGGTATTTTTTTCAACAGGCTGAGCTCAGATAGAATGTTTTCTTCACTTTATTTTTGAGGCTGTATTTTCTCCTTTCATACCTGCTTCATGTATCTACTATGACTGTGGTCAGAGAATATTGTCTTTTCCTTGTCCCAAAGCAGATGCCTATGGGAAATATTGATGGGATTTTACAATGCAAAATTTTTCTAGATGATCCAAGGAGTGATGATAATTTGAGGGGAGGCCAGAGGTGAATTAAGGCAGAGTGTGTGAAGTGTGGTCTCAGGCTTAAGGAGAACAAATCAGAGCTTTGAAATCAAGACCGTTATGAACTCAGAGTAATACACATATTTTCCGCAAACTTGTCTGTGTTTGTGTATTCATTTGCTTACATTGAAATTAGTACCTAATCTGGGCTGGAATATTTACAGACTGCTTTGGCAGGGTGCTGATTATATCCGGAGGCCATGCTTGTTATAGCAATAATATTCCAGTGTAAAAACAAGAAAATCTTGGAGACTGGCATGTATAGTTAAATGAAGCATTAGAAAAGTCAAGAAACCCATGATTTCACGAACAATTAGAATCTAGATCTTTTCCTTATCTAAACTCATAGAGTTTCATGTGACTGAACAACAACAACAAAAAAAAAAACACAAAAAAAACAAAAGTAAGAGAGAGACAGCATCTGTCTTTGACGCAGCAAAAGACACAAAATGTGGACAGTTTGGACTTAAACATAGCTTTACTAGGAAGTGCTTCAATTAGTTTGATTCTTACTTTGTATACCTTCATATTTTATCTGTTTTAAGTTAAAACAGAAGATCTGTCATAAGGAATGCATGTCCCAATGAAAATATAGCAATATCTAATGAAAACATATCTGATATATTAAGAAAGTACCAACAAATTCTTTTGCAGTAAGATGTAGTGTTAACATTCACCTTCTCCAACTTTACTTTCTCAGTGTAGCACACACATAGTCCACCATAGAGTAAGCAATCAGTTTGTTTATATTGATTCAGGTTGGTGAATGCTAAATACACATTCAAATTCTGGTGAATGTATAGTTCAATTAACAAGCAAATTTCAAGAGGAGCAAATACTCAGCAAGGATCATTCTTCAGCAGATGTGGTACAGAAGAATATGATTTTATTTAGATAATTGATTTGGGGCATAAAAGGAAGGTGAGGTTTACTACCAAGGTTGGATCATGAAGAGATAAAAGTGTTTAGTTGGCAGCAATGGTCTCTTAAATCCATTCCAGGTAATTGCTGACCTTGGTGTAGACACCAGATTGCCTTTCAGAGCATAGACATACCACCAAGGAGACAGTGCCCTGGAGCTCTCTATTGTAGACCACAGGGCCACTGGAGTCACCCTCAGGAAGAAGAAAAAACACAATCATATTCTTATTTCTGATCAGAGGTAGAATGTGGTCTACTTTACCACCTGAGTCTTCAGGGATCCACAGGTTACTGACCATCCTAAAAATACATTCCCTATCTGGGAGATCCAAAATTCATTCTCCTTTTATATCCCAATTATCCTTCTCCTTCATTGTCATCTCTCTTTTTTTCCCTTAGTATACCCATAGGGCTAAGATAAGGTGAGGGTTGGAGAGACTTGAGATTGTTTTAGTAGCTATGTTCCGTTTAAATGACTTCCATTGCACAAATGCCTCCTCAGAAAGATACTTCAGTGTACTGATTATTCACTTCTTTCTGCATATATTTTTGCTATTAAATATACAACAACATTATCACATAAAATTTTCTACTTTATCAAAAAAATCTTTCTTACCCTGCTGTATGGGTCTCCCAAAGGGTTTTCAAGTTCCGCATGTCAGGAAAAGTTCAATCAGGTACATCAGTTAGAGTATGATGGTGGGAGAAGGAGTACAAAGAAATTTACCTGGAAAGTGTCCTTTTCACCCTCCAGAAAGCCCAGGCAGAACATGCTGCCAGTAATGCTGCCTGATTACAAAAGCTGGCATAAAGAGTCAGAGAGGACAGGAGATTCCAGACACTGGGTAAGTGAAGGGTATCTGTCTGTAGAGTGCAATGGAAGAAGATTACACACAACCATCATGGAAAATTGTCCCCATTCTATTTCCTGTTTCCCAAAACTCCCAGTGTACCTTTCCATTTTCCAATGGCTTGAAAATGGTGTGAACTCTTTGAACTATTTTTCTAGGACATTTTCCCAAGTAGCTTTGGTCAGCAGGTATTTCTTTTTCTGAGAATAGCAGAATTGTCTACAGATCTCAAGTCCAGAGATATTTTTGTGAAGCAAGTACATACTTCTGGGAATTGGAAATCTGTTAGCCAAATTTCTATTTATGTCCTCTGTGCATCACTTATGACACTTCAAATGAATACTGTGATATCTCTCTAATTAATAACTTTATTTTAATTCTCCATGCTCTTAGGAAAGGAGTGTTTCTTCTTAACTAACAAATTTCTAGAGTGCATAGATACAATAAAATTCTCTGGCAACTTTACCTTGGGTGAAAATTTAGGCAATTGACTCTCAATATGTCTTTCATCTCTAGTATGTATTCCTAAATGTAGTCCTTGTAGTCTAGTTGACACTTCCAAAGCTCAAGGTGTTTCCCCAGCCTGACACAGGCATTGAGTCCAGCAGATGGACAGGATTGTGGCAGAGAGATGGAGGACACTGGAGAAGTGATGGTGGTGGGTTTTTCAGTTTGATCAGCATGATATCATTATTATATATGGGCTTATTGTAGTTGGGATGGGGAATGATCGTGGCCTCATTAATGAATTTCTCATCACCCTCAATGATATGAATGTTGTGCTCTCCTCGGTGTACCCTGATTTCACTGGATGAAAAGATAAAAAGTTTCCATCTTGAGATTCATCCTTTTTTCCCCCAGTCCCCACCAATAAAAATAAACACAAGTTCCTTTCTCTTCAAACATTCAGTCACCCAGGTAATTGTGTGCTTAAGGTAGCCTTGTGCACTGTCACATATGGGGCAGGGTATTGAATTCCTTATGCAAGCATCACTGTTTGTAGAGACTCACAGCATGCCATCTTCTCAGAAGAATAGGCATGAAAATGTAAACCACTGGGCCCCAGTAAACAGTTTGAGATGAAAAGGGGATTATGGCTCCTGCCATTGATTCTCTTTTTGGAATCTCCAAGTATCATAGTGTGATGAAGCATTAGTAATGGTAATAGAAATATCAAGGGAACAGAGTGGGTTATGTTTATTTTTCATGTTTCCTGTAAACATGAAGTAATCTATTACTTCCATGTAGCAGTTTTCTTAGTTATGTGATAATGATTAGGACCATATTCTGATTCACATTCTAAAGCTATTTCTAGGAATTCTTCACCACCTATTGTTTCCCTTCCACACCTGTAGTCTCATCATTTAGGAAGACACCCCAGAACTTTAAGGGTCCTAATCCATTTAGAAGTCAAATAATACATCCTACTTCTCATGGGAAGAATCAGGCTCATAGCTTCTGACTCTACCCATCCCATAGAACTCTAATTTACCTTATCTGTGCTTTGTTATGGCCAGAGAATAAACTGAACTTGGGACTTAGAAATGTAAGTAGTTGTCACTTATGGCTAGTATCAGTGAGTTGAGACAAGACCCACTGGTCAGTGATGAGGGTGCCACGACGTATATGGGAATCAATGTTTTATCACACTAGTAGAGAAGGGCAGTCTTCAGACAGGTGTAGCCCCCAATGATCTTACCATCATCATCATCATCATCATCATCATCAGTGGGGAGAGCATTTGTATCCTTTAAACACTTTGATTTTAAATTGAATATTAAAATAGCTGAGAATTTTACTACGAAGTAAATATTTAATTTTTTGAAAATATTTCAAATACTAATGACTTGCCATTAAAAATGAGAATAGATTGCATTGAGATAGTAATTCAATAAGTTTTCTAGGTAAAAAGAATCATCTACTTGTCTTATTAAAAAACTTTCTTAAACTGATCTTGAGCACATTTTGAGGTTTATTGCTTTTTCATAGAAGAGCAAACAACTTGAATATGAAATATACCCTGTGGAAGTATGCTACCAACTTCTCAGCTGATATACCCTATCAGACAATGTGCAAATTTACATATGTAGCTAAGCTTCTAAATAGAGTAATTATGTCATTCAACATGACTATAAAATGTTATAAACATGAAGTTCACATTTGTGTAATACTCTCCAAGTTTCATCAGCCCAAGATAAATGGATTTACATTGCTCTCATTAGATCATGAAGTAAAAATTCTTTTCACTGTGCAGTTGCCCTGAGACTCATATAGTTACATCTTCACCTTTCCTTTAATTTGCTACAAAGATATCATGCCTCTCCCTCCTTTTTATTAAATAATGAAGTAGTATTTTGTGTACCATCAATATATATTAGTGATATCTGATTCTTCTGAGAGGCTCATTTTAAACTGCAGCATGTTTTGATAGGTCCTTGATATGTTTCTTTGATTTGACTTTGTAAGCAAGCCTGGCTTCTCATGATGTTTTTTGGCTTCTCATGATGTTTCTATGGGCTTATCCTGATGTTTGTCTTTTTAGGTACTGCACTTATGTTCCTAAGCATGTGAGCATTCCCTTTAGCTGAAGTCCTCAGGTGAGCAAATGTGGATTTGTGGTGAAAATGTAAGGAAACATTGAATCTTAAGCTTGTATGGCTTTGGGAAAAGCCTTAGATGTTTAGTTTAAATAGATATGAATCTATTTATTTAAACAGACAGAAGTTAAATATACAATCAGTTTAGCAATATACACTTACAAAGGTTATTCAGTGAGAACTTAGTAAATAAAAATAAAAATATTAATTGCGACAATATTTAAGAGACAGGAATGCAAGAGTAGGGATATTTTCTTTATTCTAGGGTCAATGATAAGGTCATACTAAGAATTCAGATGGTGGCACATGTGTGTAATCTCAGTGCATTCTCCTGTTTTAGTAAGCTTTTTTGTTGTTTTGAACAAATGCAGTACTTAGAGGAGGAAAGGTTTATTTGGGTTCATGGTTACAGATATTCAGTGTGTGGTTGGCCAGCTACAAGGCAAAAGAAAATTCTGGCAAGGTGTGGGTGAGCAGAAAGCTGCTCTCCAGCCATGATGGACAAAGAGCTAGAGACCAGGCACAGATAGAGTCCCCAAGACAATGCCCCCCAGTCACCTACATTCTCCAGTCACACCCTGGCTGCCTATGGTACCACCCAGGATTTCTCTTCATATTATTAAACCATCAATGGATTAATTCACTGATAAGATTAGAACCTTCATGATTGAATTGTTTCAACTCTGAAACTTTTGCATTCCCAATACTTGAACTTTTCTGGGGGACAGTCTCAATCCAAACCATAACATAAGTAAAAGAAGAGGGCCCAGCATGATACCCTCTCTGTCTGTCCTAATGAATTTTGGCTTGAAGTCATATTTATAGGCTCAGAGAATAGCTATACCTCATTTTTTGGGGGGTTCATTTTCATGGATATTATTTTTCATCCTTTCATTTTCATCCTGTGGATGTTTTTGGCTTAGAGGTTTGTCTATAGCAGGCAACATTTAATTGGGTCTTGTTTTGAAATGCAATCTGCCAGTCTATGTCTTATAATTGGAAAATTGAAGCCATTTATATTTTCTATTATTATGAAGAAGAGTTTATAATTTCTTGTCATGATGAACTATTTCTAAGGTTTAATTCTGTTATAATTTTCATTTGATTATCCACTCTTCTGATGAGATCCATCTGATCCTGAACACTGTTGTTTGTTTTCAACTTCTGTTTGTAGAATTTCTCCAATTGGATTATATAATGCTTACTAGTAGTTATGCATTCTTTTAGTTATGCATGTTTTAGAAGGTTTTTATTTCTTCTTCAACTCTGAAGAAAAGCATTTCTGGATATTAAAATATTGTTTTGGCAGATAATTTCTTTCTGAGGATGAAATACATTGCTCCAAACTGTGCTGGATTTTAGGGGTTCAGTTGAGATAGCATTTGTTGCTCTGATCATTTTGCCTCTAAATGTGACCTCTTGTTTCTGTTTTAATGTTTTCAAAATTCTTTCTTTATTCTGTATATTTTCCATTTTAGTTTAATGTTTCATGAAGAATTTTTCACTGATCCTGTATACTTGGGGTTCTAAATGACTTCTATATCTGCATGTTTGTCTCATTCCCAAGGTGTGAAATTTTTCTGATATTATTTCACAGAAAATTATGAATGCCATTAAACTGTATTTATGCACCTTCCTCAAGGCCAATGATTCTTAGGGTTGATCTTTTAATATTGTGCCAGAGGACTTTTATATTCTGATCATAGCTTCTTATTTTTTAATGCTCTCTGAATATTAAAATTTGGCAAACTTTTGGTCAAGCTCTGATATTTTGTAATTTACTGGATTTAAACTATAGGTAAGAGATCAAGGAGAGGTTCCAAGATGGTGACTAAGGGAGATACCACATTACAATCCCTCTGAGACTTGGATCTCAATTGCCATGAAAGCAACTTCTCAACAGGAGAAGAAAAGCAACAAAAACTTGAACTAAACAATGAAAAATGTGAAACGCAATGGAATCAAAGCCAGAAGACAAAACAGAGGAAAGTAAAAAGCTCCAAGCACCTTACCTAAGGAACAGCAGTGGCGCCATCTTGGCCGGACAGTGCCGGCCTTTACCGGCATTGCAGCTTCCACACACAGCCAGCGGAGAAGCCAGAGATCTGTTGTAAGTTCAGTAACTGCTGAGCAGCAAAGACAAAAGCAAGCAGCGGCTCGCTCCACACTCAAAAGAGACCAAACGGCAGCAGCAACAGCGCTGCAGTGGTGCCATCTTGGCAAGACCTTACCAGCAGCTACCAGCATTGTGGCTTCCACACAAGACCAACGGAGATGCTAGCGACCTGTTGTGAATCCAGAAAGTGCAGAATAGCAGCAGTGAAGGTGAGCAGCAATTCCCTCTACACACGACACAGACCCGAACTGCTGTGTTGGCAGAAGTGGCAGTGGCGCCATCTTGGTCAGACAGCGCAGGCAGCTACCAACATTGCGGCTTCTACAGGCCACCAACAAAGAAGCCAGGGACCTGTTGTAAAACCAGCAACTGCAGAGCATCAGCAACAAAAGTGAGCAACAGTTCGATCCACACTCAGCAGAGTCCCCAGGGCCCGGAGGCCTGACCAGAATCTGTAGCAGCGGCTGAGCACCCCCCCCCCAGAGATTAAGAGCAGCGCTTAACGAGACTGGAAGTCAACTAGCCACCCCAGGGGGAGACCACCCAGTGCGGCCACAGGGACTTACAGGGTCTGAGACTGTGGGGATTGCCCCGGTGGAGATGGGAGTGGAGTCTGCTGTGGGACACGGCAGATGCAAGGATAAGCAGGCAGTCCCTGGTGACATTTGAGTGGGACAGACTTGCAGCCTGTGGGTCGCAGTGCCCTTATAGAGACCCCGGGGATCACCAGAGGACACACAGTTGAGGTACCTAGGGAAAAATTGGACCAAACCAGCCCTCTCTGGTGGAAAACGTGGAGTTCCACATTTTCACAGAATCTGGACAAAGCATCATCCGCTGCTTCTGTAGACAAAGAGAGACACAAGCCCGGGGCCCACTGCTGGTGACACCTGCCACAGGTGTAGACAGAGAGAGACATAGGGACAGCACAAGTGGAGAACGCAGAGACCCATGCTTGCAATGAGAGAGGCAATAGTGGCACTGGTCGCCTGCACAGGTAATGAGAGGCACCAGGCAAGGGTCCCAATCACTGAAGGAGACCAAGAATTGGGCCTGCAAATGGACATTATACTGAGCTAGTGAGAGTAACCATTCAGTAAAGGCTATTCACCTTTAAGGCTCACCTAGTAGCAACTGTCTACCTCCAGAATAAGAAACTATAAAGGGAGAGAGATTAGACATAGGAAACCTACAAAGTGAGAGAGAGAGTTACCAAAAGCAACAAAGGTATAAACATAAGAAACCCGAAATCATGAAAAGGAAAAATAGCAAAGAAACAATGAGCTCCTACAACCTCACAGCAATAGAACCCAACACAGAAGTGCAAAGATTGCCAGAAGGACAATTCAGAACTTTAATAGTAGAAATGATACAGGATTTCCAAAAAGAATTCAGAGAGAGCCTGAAAGTAATGAAGGATCAAATAAACAAAGAATTGAACACCCTGAACAGGAATCTAAAAGAAGCTCTGAAGGAAGTGAAATGGGGAACAACTTCAAGAGTTCCCCTTAAAAATAGGAACAAGACAAGGATGTCTGCTGTCACCACTCCTTTTTAATATAGTACTTGAGACTCTAGCCAGAGCAATAAGTCAAGAGAAGGAAATAAAAGGAGTACAAATAGGAAAAGAGGAACTGAAATTATCTCTATTTGCAGATGACATGATATTATACTTAGAAGATCCAACAAACTCAACTAAAAGGCTCATAGAACTGATCAACAAATTCAGCAAAGTGTCTGGATACAAAATCAATCTTAAAAAATCAGAAGCTTTTGTGTATGCCAACCATAAATCCACTGAAAAAGAAATCCAGAAGACATTTCCACTCACAATATTCCCCAAAAGATTAAAATACTTGGGAATAAATCTAACCAAGGAGGTAAAAGACTTCTACAAGGAAAACTATAAAACATTAAAAAAGAATTTTGAAGAAGATCTTAGAAGATGGAAAAATCCCATGCTCTTGGGTAGGCAGAATAAATATCATCAAAATGGCCATTCTTCTAAAACTGATCTACAGATTCAATGCAAAACCCATTAAATTACCAAAATAATTCCTCACTGACATAGAAAAATCTGTCCTTAAATTCATTTGGAACAACAAAAAAAACCAGAGTAGCCAAATTAGTTCTCAGCAACAAGAACCATGCAGGAGACATCACAATACCTGACTTCAAACTATAATACAAAGCCATAGTAATAAAAACAGCATGGTATTGGCACAAAAGCAAGACACATAGACCAATGGAGCAGAATAGAAGACTCTGAAACAAATCCACACACCTACAGCCAATTGATTTTTGACAAAGGGGCTAAAAATATCCACTGGAAAAAAGATAGCCACTTCAACAAATGGTGCTGGCAAAATGGGCTAACCATATGCAGAAAAATAGAAATAGAAATAAAAATAAAAATAGAAATAAACCTCACCTTCTCACCTTGTACAAGAGTCTATTCAAGATGGATCAAAGACCTAGAAATCAGACCAAAGACCTTGCAACTACTTGAAGAGGGCATAGGTCTAACACTTCAACACATAGGCACAGGTAAAGACTTCCTCAACAAGACCCCAAAGGCACAGGAAACTAAAATGAGAATCAATACGTGGGATTGCATTAAACTGAAGAACTTTTGTGCAGCAAAGGTAACAATCAAGAACCTCAACAGAATGGGAGAAGATTTTTGCCAGCTACTCCTTTGATAGAGGACTAATATCTAGAATATACAGATAAAAAAAAACAAATAACCCAATAAAAAATGGGCAAGTGAACTAAATAGACACTTCACAGAAGAAGAAATATAAATGGCCAATAAACATAAGAATAAATGTTCAACATCATTAGCAATCAGAGAGATGCAAATCAAAACTACCCTGAGATTTCACCTAACCCCAATTAGAATGGCAATCATTAAAAACACAACAACAAATTCTGGTGAGGATGCGGAGAAGTAGGAACTGTAATACACTGTTGTTGGGATTGCAAATTAGTGCAACCACTTTGGAAAACAGTGTGGAGGATCCTCAGAAGAGTGGGAATGAACCTACCATATGACCTAGCAATACCTCTTCTAGGCATCTACCCAAAAGAACTGAAACCAAACTACCAGACTAATGCATGCGTATCTATGTTTATAGCTGCACAATTCACAATTGCCAAACTTTGGAACCAGCCAACATGTCCATCACCAGATGAATGGATTACAAGACTATGGGATATGTACACAGTGAAATTTTATACAGCCATAAAGAAGAACAAAATTACATCATTTGCAGGAAAATGGAGGGAACCAGAGAACACTATGCTAAGTGAGATTAGTCAGTCACAAAGAGTGAAAAGTCAGATGTTCTCCCTATTATTTGGAAGCTAGGGATAACAGGACTTAGAAGGGACTCCAGACAAAGAAGGAGAAAACTTTAGATGAGCAAAGAAGGCGACCTAACTGAGGGAGACGGGAGGGGGATGAGGGAAATACACTAATGCACATGATGTATATACACAAACTTATCAGAGTCAATCACTATGCTGAGCACAAAAAGGAGGGAAGGGGGAGGGAACAGGGTGGGATTTGAGGGAGGGGTAAATGAGCAATGTGTGCATACATGCTTCTGATACCCTGACACTTATCAAAATGTATAACTACAATGCACCAATAAATGAATATATATAAAACTATAGGTAAGACAGTTGACTGAATTTAGTAACTTTTTAGTCTTATATTTCTGTTGTGTTCTTTTTCAGGATCTCTGCTACTGTTAAAATGTTCTTTCACATCCAGTATTTTCTCTCTTAATTCATTTATTATATATGAATGTAATTCACTAATCATTTTAGAAATCAGTTTTAAAATTCTTTGGGCTATCGCCCAATTAATATCTGTGGATACAGTTAATTTGGGGTGGTTCTAAATCTTATGGAGGCATGTGGTTCGTCTGTCTTCTTGTGATTTCTGAGGTTCTATACTTGTGCATTGTTTGAGAGGAATTTCCCTTTTTCTTTTATGCTAGGATAACATAAAAGTAGTTGCCACTTTATAATAAAAGTAATAGAGTTGTCTATCTGTACTAAGATATTCAGTGTGTTTAAGTTATACCTTATGTTCAACACATCTGTTCAGTGAAATCAAAGGATAAGTAAAACCACCAGTACCACGTAAGAGGAGTGAGTGATTGCCAACAAATGTGGTTATTTAAGAGAAAACCATAGAGCCAAATAGGCAAAGAATTATTCTAACATATGCTATAAAAGCTGTAGAGAACTGAAAGCAGATATCTACGAGTATATTAATGAAAGAGAATAATGAATAATACAGAATGGGCTAAAAAGGATAAACCATCATGTTGGTATATCATTTGAATTTAGAAGGCATAAAAAAGAGAAAACAGTAAAAAAGAGAAAGATAAAAAGGAAAAAGGATGGGAAGGGAAGTGAGACAAAAGATAAAGAGAAAGGATGAAGGAGAGTGAATGGGAACAGAGGTGAAAAAGAAGAGAAGTATTAACAAGGATCCAGATAGTTGACAAAATATGTGAAATTAGATATCACTCTGAAAAAGGAAAGCACAAACATGGAAAGACAGAAGGAAATTGGTTCACATTAAACAGCTACTGATACAATAGTCATCAAAGGCTTCACTTTTCTTTTGCTTTAGGATTTATGAATGGAGACATTTGTAGATTCTGCCAGCTATGAGGAAGTATGTGTGAGATATTTTGTTTGTCCACGGGTCTACCCAAATTAGCCCAACTTGATAGCAGAGTCTATATGCTGCTCGCCCACCCTGTTTGCCTGGTATCAAATCTGAGGGGAGCATTGTCTATTTTATGGAAGACTTCACCTTCAAAATAGCTTTTGTATGGTAACCAGGTATGAGACTGTAAGTTTTCTAGGGCTGGTGGTCAGTTGTATTAGCTGTGTCACCACCTGTAGACCAATCCAGACCATGCAGCATCCCTAATTAGGAAACTATGTGTTGGGGGAGAAGTGTGGATTGCAAGAAACCTGAGGTTTAGTGGTGTTATCTGTTTTATGTTAATGACATATATCTATCATAAACAATGTATGACCAAATGTTAACTGTAGCCAATTTTTACAAAAGTGTATCTGGTATCTTAGAAAGGTACCTAATAATTATTTTGAAATAAGATGGCTTGATAGCCTGATGAGGTGGTGCATGCCTATAATCCCTGTACATGGGAGGCTGAGACATGAGTTTCACAGACTCCATGTGAGCCACAGTAACTTGGTGAGGCCCTCAGCAACTCAGTGAAACCCTCTTTCAAAACAAAAAAATAGGGCTGAGAGTGTGGCTCAGTGGCAGAATGCCCCTAGTTGCAATCCCCAGTACCAAATGCACACACACACACACACACACACACACACACACACACACACACAAATGTTATGGTAACACTGATCTTCTCCAACTTTATATTCTCAATGTAGCACATATGGTCTGCCATTGAGTAGGTGACCAATAATTTATATGGATTAGTGTGGATGGTTTCGAAAATAAACTCTCAAATTCTTGTGGATACATATTTCAATGTGGCCCACCTTCTTAGCCTTACCTTCTTCAGGAAATTTCAAGAGAAAGTATTGCTTATCAAGGAACATTCTTAGACAGATGTGGTGCCGAAGAAAATTATTTTATTTGGGTACTGAGTTCAGGCTTCAAAGGAACCTTAGGCCCATTATCAGGGCTGGGTCATGGAGAGATGAAGGTCTTTAGTTGGCCGCAATGGTCTCTTGAATCCAGTCAAGGTAGTTGCAGACCTTGGTGTAGACACCAGGTTTGCCTCTCAGAGCACAGCCACACAGCCATAGCCCCAGGAAACTATGCCCTGAAGCTCTCCATCACAGACCACAGGGCCACCAGAGTCACCCTGAGAAAGAAGAAAAGCACAATCAGATTCCTGTTTATGATTAGGACAGAGGATGGCATCCACATTATTCCTCTGTGATCTGGGAGCCATTATAAGAAACTGCTGGTCCTCCCTGACACACATTCCATAACCCTAGAGATCCAAACTTGGAACTCCTTTCTGTATCACAGTTTACTTCTTCCTAATTGCCCCTTTCCATCATTGGCCCATAGGACCAAGGAAATGGGGAGGACGGGAGAGATTTGAGTCTCTTTCTGTATGTATGCTCCTTTCAAATTGATTCCATTCCATGAATACCTCCTAAGAAGGATGCTTCAGTGCACTGACTACACAACTCCTTCTATGTATATATTTACCCTTGTTACTGAATAATAACATCGCATAGAAAAAATTACTTTAGCCGGTGTGGTGGTGCACCCTTGTAATCCCAATACTTGGGAGGCTGAGACTGGAGGATCTGGGTTCGAGGCCAGCCTCAGCTACTTAGTGAGGCCCTCCACAACTTAGTGAGACCCTGTTTAAAAATAAAGAATAAAAAATAGGGCTGGGGGTGTATCCCGGAGGTAGAATGCCCCTGGGTCCAATCTCTAGTACTGCATAAAAAAGAAAAAATTAATTTATCCGGAAGCTATTTCTCACCTGTCAGTATTTGTCTCATAAACAGTCTTAATTTATGCATGTCAGGAAAGGAGAAATTGGGTTCAGAAGAGTAGAGATGAGCTGTTGGGAGAAGGAGTAAAAGAAACTCACCTGACATGCATCCTTTCCACCCTCCAGGAAGCCCAGGCAGAACATGTTGCTAGTAACTTTGCCTGGGTAGGACTTGTGACAAGAAGAGTCAGAGAGGACAGGAGCATCCAGACACTGGAGAAGCTAAGGGTATTTATCTGTTGAATACAAGTGAAATGGAAGATTACACACAGATGTCTGGAAATGTCTCTCCCACTCTGTTTCCCACCACTCCCAGGGTAACTTTCAATTTTTCAATAAATTGAAATCTGACTTAATTTTTTTTCACCTAGAATGATTTTGAAGGTAGTTTTAATCAATGAGTATTTCTTCCTTTGAGACTAGCACAGTTAGAATCAGAGATACATTTGTGAAGCAAGTGTGGGCTTCAGCTAGTATCAAGTCCTTTAGCCACATTTCTATTTACCTATCTGTTTCTACCTCTCTGCACATTAATTTTGATACTTCAAAAAATACTTCAACATTATGTAACAAGTAACTTTTCTGTGTTTTCCATATTCTTAGGAAAGGAGAGTTTACTTGTTAACTAACACATTTCAAGAGTGCAGATATCCAAAACCAGCCTCTGGGAACATTAGTTCAAGGGAAATTTTGGGCTGATTGACACTGAACATGCCTTTCACCTCTCATATTCTCAAACTTATTATTTGTGTTCCAGGTGACACTTACCTCCAAAGCTCAAGGTGTTGCCCCAGCCAGACACAAGGCACTGGGTCCCAGTAGTTGGGCAGGATCTTGGCAGAGAGATGCTGGCTATGCGGGAGCTGATGGTGGCAGGTGTTTTCAGTTTAACCAGCATGATGTCATTATCAAGATTTCTCTCATTAAACATGGGGTGGACGATGAGCTTGGCTACATCAATGAATTCCTCATCCCCCTCAATGACATCAAGGTTGTGTTCTCCCAGGTGCACTGAATATCTGCCTCTGCCAGAGGAAAGGATTAAAAGTTTCTCATTATCCAACATTAAATTGCTTCTCTTCGCCGGGCGTGGTGGCGCACGCTTGGCATCCCAGTACTTTGGGAGGCAGAGACTGGAGATCTGGGTTTGCGGCCAGCCTCAGCTCTCTCTCTCTCTCTCTCTCTCTCTCTCTCCTCCCCCCTCTCTCTACCTAGTGAGGCCCTCCGCAACTTCATGAGACCCGGTTTCAAAATAAAGTATAAATAATAGGGCCAGGGGTGTAGCGCGGAAGTAGAACGCCCCTGGGTTCAATCCCCGGTACCGCAAAAAAAAAAAAACAAATTGCTTCTCTTCTCCCATTACCCCATGAAGAGCAAAATATAAAAAGTAATATATTGTATTATTTTCACTGGTTAAGTGATAATCATTAAAACGGTGTCTTGATTGCTGTTGTGAAGCTATTTCAAAGGATCCTTAATAAACCACTCTTTCCCTTTCATACGTGGAGTAACAAAATTTAAGAAGGCAGCAGGGAACTTTGAGGTAATTTCTCCATGTAAAAGTCCCACAATGCATCCTACATTTCTTGAGGGAATAAACAGGCTCTTAGGATCTGAATGCTTTGTCCATGAAACATAACTATAATTTACCTCATCTGTGTTTTGGTGTGGTTAGAGAAGAAATTGAACTGAGGCATAGGCATGAGACTAGTGGTCACTTACACCAGGTAGGACTTGTAGCAGTGAGCCGCAGTCAGGACCCACTGGTCACTGATGAGGGAGCCCCCACATAAATGGTCACCAACGTTCAGGGACACCTGGTAGGGAAGGGCATTTTTCGAACAGGTATAGCCCCCGACGATCTTATCGTCGTCATCAGTGGAGAGAGCAACTGACAGGAAAGGATGGAAACTTGGTGTTAAACATCCAGCTTATGACTTCTTCTCAACCCTGATTATTATTCAGACTCACCAGAAAAATTAGAATGTTCTCTTGCCTCTCATAATCAAGAAAGGAATGTCGAATGAGGCTTTTTTGAAAACTTAATATTTAATACATTAAAATACACCCTACTTGTATCAACATTAGACAACATCTAATTGTTAATTTAATGTTACAAATATATTACTACATATGTTGCTTAGACACACACACTCCATGTAAAAGCTCACAATACCAGACTTTCTTCATTCTTAATATCAAAATCTAGAGTAGACGTGACAAGTACTGTTGACTATTCTTTCCTTTTTTCTCCTTCTTCATTGTATTCACATGAAGTTCGATAGAATTGTTTCTCTGAGGCCTGTATTTTGAACCACTCCTGGTCATTATGACCTTCCATGGACAAGTGATCTTTAATTATATCTAAAGCAATATTCTAGACCCTGTTTTGTTATCGTTTTCAGCTACCTGATCACAGAGCTTATATTCAGCACTTGCTGTTTGCATAAAACAGAGAGGATACATGGTTGCTGATTTGTTCATTAGAAAGGCTCACCAGCAGCTCCCAGGAATGCAAGGAAGATGAAGGTCCTCATGGTTCCTCACTTGATCTGGAGTGGGAATAGTGTGAAGGCTTTTCGTCCATAGGTATTTATACCTCCAGGTTTGTCATTGACACATATGGCCACAGGTGCCAGAAAAGTGATTTCACTGGAAACTCACAAACCTAAATTTAGAATTTGATTCTCTGACTCATGGAAGATGAATCACCACTAGATTTAAGCATACCTTTCCATTTTTCCAGAAGGTTATGGGAATGGAAGTCACAAGCCCACCTGGTAGGAAAAGGGTTGATATGAAAATAGGTTGTAGTAAGGTCACAGGAAAAAGGCCCTTGTTTCTGTATTCACAGACAAATATCCTAGGCACTTGGATTTTTCACATGTGTACTTTGTCCTAAGAAATATCTTGGTCTATGCACCTTTGGTGTTTACCATTGACTCTGGCACAAATATGTCCATTATCTTATGGTAGTTTTCATCTTGTACATTCTGGTTAGCTTTTAATTAGTAGTTGGAAAACCATGTTCTCCTGAGAAAAGAAAACATTAAATTTTCTTTTTCTTTTTTATTTTTAATTTCATTTTATTTTTAATTTTAATTAAATTAAAATAGATAAAAAGGGGACAGTAAGAAATGATACCAATTGACATTTGTCTGGTGCCTACTCTATTTCAGGGAATTAGTCGACCCAACTGGTCTGTGGTTTCACATTTCATGGGTTCAGTTACCCACAGTGAACCAGGACCCAAAATGTTTTAATAGGAATTTCTAGGAAGCAGTAATTTATACATTTAAAATTACTTTTATGTTATTATATTGATATATTTGCTTTATTTTCATCTAATTTTTAATCTACTTGTGTGCACAGTTCATAAATTAAAATTTACATATTCATGCTTTTTAGCAAAATTTATAAGTAAAATTTGGTACTACCTGTAGGTTCAGGAATCCAATAGGTTTTGCAATGCATTCCTATGGATACTGAGTACATCAGCTTATTCTAAGTCTTTGCCTATGATAATTTAGTAATCCTCATAATCAATTCACATGAAGCCTCCACCATCATTACTACTTTACTGATGGGACTTGGTGACAATGACACAAGCTCCTGATAGAGTCAGAATTCCATCATAGAGAATTGGCCTTCAGAATGGGTGTCCTCATGAAGGCAATGCAGAATGTGGGCAGATAGATAGTAATAAAAGTGCAGTTTGAGAGTTTCCTATGTGTCAGGCAACATGAAGGGAAGTCCATACATCCATTGTTTTCGTTGTCAGAGATATCACCATGAATTTTGCTTTATACTGTTCACCATTTCAGCAATTTTGAGGAGCAGAAGGCTTAGAGAAGTCAAATACTGCTCATGTAGCTTCCTAGCTGCTAAGTGGTGGATCCAGCATCACACTCAAGCAGCCTCATGGCAGAGCCGCGTCCTCCACTGTGATTCCAAACATATAACAAGAGATACAGTGTGCGCTCTGTCAACTCAGGGTCTAACTGATCTCATTCTGGCCATTCAATTAATAGGTTTCTTGGGCAGTGATTACCCGAATTAATGGAAAAGGGACGAAGTACCAGAGTGAGTGAATCTCAAGAGGTAAGCTACAGCAGGATACAGTTCCTAGTTTCTACTCATAGACAGTAAATCTCATATCATCTGTCAGAAGTCAGATGATATCATCAGTTTAGGCCAATTATCATAGTTGAGGTAGTTTTTTATTTTGTTTTGTTTTATTTGCATTTGAAATTTTGTTGGAATAAGGATAATTTAGTCAAAGTCAGAATGTTTTCATCTTGATACTCTTGACATTTGGGACTAGATGCCAACCATATTCAACACATTGTATTCTTAAAAATGGATTCTAATAAGGGTAGTAAGTCTAATAGTCTAATAAGTCTCTAATATAATATGCAAGTTATATATATATTTATTTACATCAACTGTTGGTATAATGTGAGAAGCTAAATATATCCTACTGGTTTGCTTTGTTGAAGGCATTTTGGCTTGGGGTGTAAAGATTAGTGCAATTAATGGAGGAGCTTATACTGTAGGAGCTGGACATTTGTGAAAAAAATGGCAAAATGTAGGAACCATTGAAAACTCTGATTCTTACAGGGTTCTGTAAATGACAGACAATGTATAAAAATTAATGTAAATATGACTGACTTATTTAGAACAATGAGTGTCTGTAAGGCTGGAGACTTTTGCATTTGTATCCTTTCAACACTATAAATTGAATTTTAAGTTAATGTTAAAATAATTCTTTTTTTTTTTGCGGTACCGGGGATCGAACCCAGGTGCATTCTACCTCAGCGCTACACCCCCGGCCCCATTTTTTTTATACTTTATTTTGAAACCGGGTCTCATGAAGTTGTGGAGGGCCTCACTAGGTAGAGAGAGGAGAGAGAAAGAGAGAGAGAGAGAGCTGAGGCTGGCCGCAAACCCGGATCCTCGGGTCTCCGCCTCCCAAAGTACTGGGATTACAAGCGTGCGCCACCACGCCCGGCATGTTAAAAGAATTCTAAACAGTTACTTTGTTGAGTGGTACTGGGGTTACAACTCATGGGTCATCTACCTGACAGATACACCCCCAAAACTTTTTATTTTTAATTTGAAGCAGGGTCTTGCTATGTTACCTCACACTGGCCTTTGACCTGCAATCCTCCAGTCTCAGTCTCCCAAATTCTGGAATTACAGACATGTGCCACCTCATCCGGCAGGTAAATACTTTTATTTTGTAAAACAAATAAATTTTAGTTATTTTATATAATATGAGAGTGGTAGACATTAAAATAATGACTCAATAAAATTTCTAGGGGAATAGAGGATGCTATTTGTTGTATTAAGGAAAATTTTCTTACTAAACTGATCTTGAGCATACATTGAGGTTTATCGCTTATTCATGGGAGAACTAACAACTAGATTATACTATGCACTCAGGTGAAGGAAAGTACATTCTACACAGCTGATATATCCTATCAGGTAAAATATAGTTGTATACTTACATAAGTAGATAAGCTTGTAAGTAGTTATTTGTTCAATTTACATAGCTATGAAAGGTTATAAATATGAAGTTCACAGCTGAGTATTATTCAAGTTTCCAGGAACAAGAGATAAAATGATTTTATGTTACTATAATTAGACAAAACATTAGAAAAATTCCTTGTCCTTATGCCATTTCCCCAAATATCAAATTGTTACCTCTTTTTTTTTCTTCTATTTGCTACAAAGATACCGTATATTTCCTAATCATACTGAATCAGAAACTAGTACTCCTAAGATCTCCTCAGACTCTTCTGGATGTTTATTCTGCAGTTTGAACTACAGAATAAATGAAATAAATATTTTACAAGACCTTAATATTTTTCTTTGATTTTACTTTAGCATCAAGTCTTTGCTTCCCTGTCATCCGTCTGTTTATTCAGTTTCTTTTCCCTCAAAGCATTTGCCCTGATCAGCATCATATTCTGTTGATCATTGATCAGTCAGAATGGACATGCCAGAAAGCCAGGGTTGGCGCTGATTGCATCACTGCTCTATCCTTAGTGCATAAAACAGAACCAGGAATATCAGTGGCCCACAAGAGGGATTTGATGAGTAAGAGGTTGAAAAATGAATAGAACACCTCTAGTTTCTTCACTGAAGAATATACCATATTAATTAAGTTCATCTTCTGTCTAGTAAAGAGTTGGCCATCTGAGTTTGCTGGTTATACATCTTCTGATTCAGTGAACCACAGATCAGAGTTATGAAAGAAATATGACTTTATACTGATCATGTATAGACATTTGTTGTCATATTCCACAGGAGAAAATCTCCTTATATAGATTTTCCATTTTACAAGGTACCATAAATAAACTAGAGATGATTGAAATTTTGCAACACAGGAAATATGCAAATACTACCCAACTCTCTATGAAGGAATTGAGTGTTAGTAGATTTGGAGGGTCTTGGGGAGTTTCAGAAAACCCTTCTTGTGTTTACCAAGAGATGAAACTGCCAAGAAGGTCATGCTTATTACAAATCCAAAGGACACCCCATTTTCTGATCCTGTGCTACAGAACTTAATTGAAAAGTAATTAGCATAATTTCATTTAAATATTGGTTTAGGGTGTGTTAACTGTTTTCATTTAAGAATACCCTATAAGATTACCTGTTTTAACTTCTGGAAAAGAAACTTTCCAATAAATTTTTGAAGCTATTCCTATCCTTTTTTTTTTTTTTGTATTTGTGATACTGGGGACTGAACACAGGGCTGTTATATCTCTGAACTGTATCCCCAGACCTATTTTATTTTATTTAATTAATTAATTAATTAATTAATTTTGCGGTACTTGGGATGGAACCCAGGGGTGTTCTACCTCCGAGCTACACCCCCGGCCCTATTTTTTATAGGAGGGCCTCACTAAGTAGCTGAGGCTGGCCGCGAACCCGGATTCTCCGGTCTCTACCTCCCAAGTACTGGGATTATAAATAAATATTTTTATAAATATTTTTATAAATATTTTATAAATAAAATAGCCACCACACCTGGCTATTTTATTTTTTTATTTTGAAGCAGGGTCTTGCTGAGTTACCTCATACTAGCCTTGAACCTATGATCTTCCTGTCTCAGTCTTCCAAATACTGGGATTACAGGCATGTGGCAGCCACCACACATGGCTTTTCTTAGACTTTTTGTAGCCAAATTACAGAACCAACCTAGGTTGTCAACCTATGAATGGATAAAGAAAATGTGGTATTTACAGGGAATAGAATTTTACTCAGCCCTAAAGATAAACAAAATTATGTCCTTTGCAGGAAAATGGATGGAACTAGAGAATATTATGCTAAGTAAAATCATCCAGTGCCATAAAGTGAAGGGCCAAGTTTTCTCTCATATCTGGAACCTTGAAAGAAAATAATTAGGAGAAGAAATATCATAATAGTAAGAGTAAGAACAGTAAAATAGAGGAAAGGAATCAAGGGAGGTAGGAGGGGAGGGAAAAGTAGAAACTTTTTTTTCTGTACTAGGGATAGAACCTAGGGGTGTTCTACCTCTGAGCTAACCCACAACCCCCCTTTTGTTTAAACAGGGTACTCGTAAGTTTGCTGAGAGTCCTTTTTTGTTCCTGAGGCTTAACTTAAACCTCAGTTCTCATGTCTCAGCCTCCCATGTACTGGGATTACAAGTGTGCACCACCATGTTGGGCTAAGAAAAAAAAAAGGTAGCTTTAGGAAGGAAACAGTCCAAATATTATGTTCGTATCTGAAGGATCACTCATAACCTAACTAGCATGGAGGGGGAGAGAAAAGGTTTCAGGGGGATGTGGTTAGGAGGTAAACACATCAACAGATGTCTCATGTGCATAAGAATGTATCAATTTGAATCTCACTATGATGTATAATCATATTGGGACAATAACAAATTCTAAAAAAATGAAAAATTCTGCAACTGCTTCATCTCTTCCCTTAGATGCATATGCAAGGGAGAATGCAAATCTGATAGCCGTTTTTGATCACAAACTTGATCTTTAGGCTAAGACTCACTCCCATTAAAGCAGAGGGCAAAGCCAAAAATAAATTAGATGAAGGATAACAACTTCTAAATTGCTGAATTAAACTATCCTCAAAGCCCTCCTACTCCTAAGCTTACATTTGTCCATTTGAATAGACTGTATGAGATGAATAACACTAGGTGTAAATGCCTTTTAAATATTATGGCTATTTTTACACATTTTGTACTTAAGTGCCTATCTTAACAGGACAAATTTCTAAGATTCAGGTGGCCTTACAAAACTACATAAGACTTTATATTTTAATAGAAATTCACTAATTGTGAAGAGGTAGTCTTTGTGCAAAACATGAGACAAAGTGACAAGAAGGTATATTGAAATGGGGCCAGTGTATGGCAGTAAGAACAAATGATGTGTCTGTCCCCTGTCCCTTGACAGGGCCCTGCCCAGATGTGGCCTCTTGGAGGTAACTCACTTCTCTTTTCAGGTCTCTGAACCTTTCCTTACTGGAGGCAATAAGGTGAGTTAAGTGTGCCTGGGTGGTGCTGATGAGAGGGAACATTAGAATCCGACCTCTTTTGTTTCAGGTCAGAGTCCTGAGATGTTTAAAGAAGAACTGAACCTACTTACTTAGAAAGAAGTTAAATATACAACCAGTTTACAATACACAAACAAAAGGTAATCTAGTGAGAACTAAGTAAACAAAACTTAAAAAGGTCATGGCTAAATGGTTAAGCCCTTGAATTCAAGGGAACTCTCCTGTGATCCTAGGTCTGGTGATAAAGTCATATTAAGAACTCAAATGGTAGTATATGCCTGCATTCCCAGTGTTTCATCACTAAAGAAAAGTGAACCGAATTACTACTTTTTATTCCCAGACATCTATCCAAGTCAAGGGAACAGGGATAGCAAGTCTGGACCATAAAGTCCAGATACATATTATTGTCTTGAAGGACCCTGGCTTTCTCTTATGCACCTTGGGGATAAGGGCAAGTTATTCTTGTCTCTAGAAAGGTACTCTCTTGCAGGTCCACCAGGAGAGTTGCTGCTTGGGACCGTGGTCATAGAAGCCAACTTATAAAGCTAATGCTGATGATGGCACTGCTTCTGCAGGGTATCATATGAAACCCCTCTCTGAGTGGGACGGGCATGGAACTGAAGGCATGGTCACAGGATACATGTCCCTCATCCAGCCAGCAGGGTAAAGACCATGAAGGCGAGGAGGTACTGCTTGGCGAAGCACCTTGAGGCCTGGAGATGCTGCTGCTTCAGCCTGTTGCCACTTGGTGATTCTTGGAGAAGGTATTGCTTTTAAATATACTTTTCCCTATAAATCTTAAATTTCACACTTTATTTTCTGGTACTTTCTTTTTCCTATCAGCAACCTACTCCACTGCTCTGGCAGTACAACTTGGCTGAGGATGTGACATTCAGATACTATGGAGTCTGAGACAGGAAGATTGCAGTGTCGAGGCCAGCTTAAAAATAGTACCACAAAAGTAAAAAACAAACAAACAAAAATCAACCTCAGAGCTTCTGTCTTCAAATATGTCATCCAGAGTTACGAAAGTTATAAATGGGTAACGAGTGCATGAATCTTCCTATACTCTCCCCTCCTGCGATACCAATCATAGACTACAAGTTCTTGTCTCTCTGAGTTTCTTTGTCGAAAACTATAACCTCTGACAAGGTGGCACTAGAGAGTAGAGCCTCTGGGAGGTAGTTTTAGATAATGTTCACGTTATGGATCCAGCATGCCGGGATCAGTGCAGTTATAAGGAGAGAAAGAAACCTGTGCTGGCCTTGTTTGATACATGAAGACACCATGATAGGAGGCAGAGCATACATATGCAAACCAGGAAGCCTGCTTTCCCCACATGTGGCCTGCGGGAGCATTGGCTGGAATGTACGTTCTCCATACCATAAGAAAGAATGCCATTGTCTAAACCACTCCATCTACTGTGTTTCTGTTATCCCAACCTGACCTAAAATGCTTTGCCTTTTTCACCTTGTCCCTGAGGCTGACGTTTGCCCATTCTGATCAGTTCTATTTAATCCAATGTGTCTGTGCTCAGAGACCAGTATGTCTTTACCCCATATCAGGTATGCTTGTGAATCCTGTGGAGGGACTTTCCCTATGAACCATTATCCTGTTGGGATGATGAAGATTTGAGGGGAGAGCTAATGTGGAATTAAAGAAGAGTGTGTGGGTTGTGGTCTAAAATAGGGCTGAGGAGCACAGATCACACCTCTAAGAGCCAAGACATGTAGGACCTCAGGCTAGTACATGTGTTTTCTGCAAACTTGTCTGCATTTGTCCTTTTTTTTTTTTTACTGCAGGTTCAAGTACTATCTAGTCTGATTGGAATTTGGGGAGACTGCTGATAGAATTGGGGTATGGATTCTCTTTGCAGGCCATGCCTTTTAGGGCAATAACTTTCCCATTGGAAAATGAGAAGTCAAGACCATTATGAACTCAGATCAATACATATATTTTCTGCAAACTTGTCTGTGTTTATGTATTCATTTGCTTACATTGAAATTTGTACCTAATTTGTTTTGGGGTATTTGTGGACTGGTATGGTGGATTAATTATTGTATCCTGAGGCCATGCTTGTTATAGCAATAATATTCCATTACGAAAATAAGAAGATCTTGGAGACTGGCATGTATAGATGTGTGAAACATTAGAAAATACAAGAAACTCATGATTTAACAAAACATTCAAATCTACAGCTTTCCCTTATCTAAGTTCTTAGATTTCCAGATGATTAAAAAAAATGAAGAGAGAGAGCAAAAAAATGTCTTCAAAGCAGCAAAAGACATAAAGTGTGGACAGCTTGGGCTTCAACAAAGGTTTACTAGGAAGTGCTTCAGTGAGTCTGATTTTAACTTTCTATACTTTTATGGTATTATCTGTTTTAAGTTAAAACATAAGATATGTCATAAGGAATGCATACCCCAATAAAAACATAGCAAAATCTAACAAAAACGTACCTGATATATTAATAAGGTAACTACAAATTCTTTTGCAATAAGATATGGTGGTAACATTCACCTTCTCCAACTTTTCTTTCTCAGTGTAGCTCACACATTGTCTACCATAGTATAGGCAATCAGTATGTTTATATTATTCAGGTTGGAGAATGCTTAAATTCCCATTCAAATTCTGGTGAGTGCATAGTTCAATTTCCTGCCCACTGTCTTTCTTACAAGCAAATTTCAAGAGAAGCAAATACCCAGCAAGGATCATTCTTCAGCAGATGTGGTACAGAAGAAAATGATTTTATTTAGATATGATTTTGGACATAAAAGGAAGGTGAGGTTTATTACCAAGGTTGGATCGTGAAGAGATAAAACTGTTTAGTTGGCAGCGATGATGCCTTGAATCCATTCCAAGTAGTTGCAGACCTTGGTGTCTACACCGGTTTGCCTTTCAGAGCATAGCCATACCCCCAGGAAACAATGACCTAGAGTTTACCATTGTAGACCACAGGGCCACTAGAGTCACCCAGAGGAAGAAAAAAAAAGACAATCATATTCTTATTTCTGATCAGAGGTAGAATAGGGTCCACTTTATCACATTATTCTTCAGTGATCCAAAGGTTGCTGATCATCCATAAAACACATCCCCTCTCCCAGGAGATCCAAACTTTCTATATCCCAATTGTCCTTCTCCTTCATTATTGCCCCGTCTTTTTTTACCTAACTATACCTATAGGGCCAAGTTAAGGTGCGTGTTGGAGAGACTTGAGACTGTTTTGCTAGATATGCAAATGAGTTCCACTCCACAAATGCCTCCTCAGAAAGACACTTCAGTGTACTGATTACTTACTTCCTTCTGTGTAGATTTTTATCATTAAATATATACAACATTATTTTCTTCTTAACTACCAAATGTCTAGAGTGTACATATAGAAAAGAATTTTCTGGCAACTTTGGTTTGTGTGAAAATTCGGGCTAACTGACTATTATTCCAAAACATGGTACTTGTGTTCCAGTTGACACTTGCAAAGGTCAAGGTGCTCATCCAGCCAGAAACAAGGCACTGAGTCCAGCAGATGGACAGGATTGTGGGAGAGAGAAAGAGGACACTTGAGAAGTGATGATGGTGGCTTTTTTCTGTTTGATCAACATGATGTCGTTAATTTAGTTGGGATGGGGGATGATCTTGGCTGCAACAATGAACTGCTCATCACCCTCAATGACATCAATGTTGTGTTCTCTTAGGTGTACCCTGATTCCACTGGATGAAAAAATTAAAAGTTTCCTCTAAGTATCCATCTTGAGTTTCATCCTTTTTTCCCCAGTCCCTATCACTAAGAATAAACACAAGCTCTTTCCTCTTCAATCATTCAGAAACCCAAGTAATTTTGTGTTTAAGGTAGCCTTGTGCACTGTCACAGATGGGGCAGGGTAGAGAATTCCTTAGGCAAGTATCACTGTTTGTAGAGACTCACAGCATGCCACCGTCTCAGAAGAATAGGTATAGGAATGTAAACCACTGGGCCTTAAGTAAATAGTTTGAGATGAAAAGGGTACTGATGGCTCCTGTCATTGATTCTTTGTCTTGGCTTTCACCCAGTCAATATCTGTGGGTACAGTTAACGTGGGGTGGTTCTAAACCTTTTTGAGGCATATTGTTCATCTGTCTCCTCATGATTTCTGAGGTCCTATACTTGTGCATTGTTTGAGATGTCAAACATGTTTATGAGATCCTATATTTGAGCATTGTTTCTTTTATGTTAGTATCATAAAGTGGCAAAAAGTAGTTGCCACTTTATGATAAAATACCATTTTCTTTCTGCACTCAGAAATACCTGTGTGTTTAAGTTATACCTTGAATTCAACACATCTGTTCAGTTAAATCAAAGGGTAAGAGAAGCCACTGTTATCACATTGAGAGGAACAAGCAATTGCCAGTAAATGTGGTTATTTAAGAGAAAACCATAACGCAAAGTAGGCAAAAAATTATTATAGTATATGCTATCAAAGCTGTAGTGAACTGAAAGCAGATGTCTACAAATATATTAACGAAAGAGAAAAATGAATACCAAATAATATGGAATGGGTTGAAAAGGATAAACTATCATGATAGCATACCATTTTGAGTTAGAAAGCATAAAAATAAAGAAAACAGAGTGAAAAGTGAATGGTAAAAAGAAAGAAAGAGTATGGATAGGGAAATGAGACAAATGATAAAAGAGAAAAGATGAAGGAGACTGGCTGGGAATAGAGGTGAAAAAGCAGAGAAGAAGTATTAACAGAGGATCCCGTTAGTTGACAAAATATGTCAAATTAGATATCACTCTGAAAAAAGGAAATCACAAACATGGAAAAACAGAAGGAAATTAGTTTACATTGAACAGCTACTGTGACAACAGGCATAAAAGGATTCATTTTTCTTTTGCTTCAGGATTTGTAAATGGAGACATTTCTTCCCAGGTTTTGATTATAGATTCTGCCAGCTCTGAGGAAGTATGTGTGACACATTTTGTTTGTCCTTGGGTCTACCCAAACCAATCCAACTTGATAGCAGAGTCTATATGCTGATGGCCACCTTGTTTGCCTGGGAGCAAATCTGAAGGGAGCATTGTCCATTTTATGGAAGACTTCACCCTCAAAATAGCTTTTGTATTTTAACCAAGTATGGGAAAGCAAGTTTTCTAGGGTTGGTTGTCAGTTATATTAGCTGTTCCACCTGTGAAACAATCCAGACTGTATAGCACCCCTTATTAATAAGCAATGGTTGGGGAGGTGTGTGGGAGGCAAGAAACCTGAGGGTTACTGGTGTTATCTGTTTTAAGTTAATAACACATAAATATCATAAACAGTACATGACCAAATGTGAACTGTAGCCAAGTCTTACAAAAATGTATCTGACATATTAGAAAGGTACCTAAAAATTATTTTGAAATAAGATGGCTTGGTATCCTGATAAGGTGGTGCATGCCTAGAATTCTTGTACTTGGGAGGCTGAGACAAGAGTGTCACAGATTCCATGCCAGTCTCAGCAACTTAGTGAGGCCCTTGGCAACTTAGTGAAACCCTCTTACAAAGAAAAAAAAAAAAAGAAAAGAAAATAGGGCTGGGGATGTTGCTCAGTGGTAGAACGCCCCTAGTTGCAATCCCCAGTACCAAACACACACACAAAAATGTCATGGTAACACTAATCTTCTCCAAGTTTATATTCTCAATGTAGCACATATGGTCTGCCATGGAGTAGGTGGCCAGTAATTTATATTGATTAGTGTGGATGGTTTCTTAAATAACTTCAAATCTTGTGAATGCATCTTTCAATGTAGCCCTCCTTCTTACTTACCAGGAAATTTCAAGAGAAAGTAATACCTATCAAGGAACATTCTTAGACGGATATGGTGCAGAGGAAAATTATTTTATTTAGGTACTGAGTTCAGGCTTCAAAGGAATGTTACGCCCAATATTAGGACTGGATCATGGAGAAATGAAGGTCTTTAGTTGGCCGCGATGGTCTCTTCAATCCAGTCAAGGTAGTTGCATACCTTGGTGTAGACACCAGGTTTGCCTTTCAGAGCACAGCCAAAGCCCCAGGAAACTATGCCCTGAAGCTCTCCATCACAGACCACAGGGCCACCAGAGTCACCCTGAGAAAGAAGAAAAGCACAATCAGATTCCTGGTTTTGATTAGGACAGAGAATTAAAACCAAGTTATTCCTCTGTGATCTGGGAGCCATTATAAGAAGCTGCTGGTCCTCCTGACACACATTCCATAACCCTAGAGATCCAAACTTGTAACTCCTTTCTGTATTACAATTTACTTCTTCCTAATTGATCCTTTTCATCGTTGGCCCATAGGACCAAGGAAAGTGGAGGACTGGAGAGATTTGAGTCTGTTTCTGTATGTATACTCCTTTCAAATTGGCTTCATTCTATGAATACCTCCTAAGAAGGATGCTCCTGACACTGAACAATAACATCATATAGAAAAATTAATTTATCAGAAACCTATTTCTCACCTCTCAGTATTTGTCTCATAAACAGTCTTAAAGTTATGCAGGTCAGGAAAGGAGAAATTGACTTTAGAAGAGTGGGGATGAGCTGTTGGGAGGAGTAAAAAGAAACTCACCTGGCATGCGTCCTTTCCACCCTCCAGGAAGCCCAGGCAGAACATGTTGTTGGTAATTTCACCTGGGTAGGACTTGTGACAAGAAGAGTCAGAGAGGACAGGAGCATCCAGACACTGGAGAAGCGAAGGGTATTTATCTGTCGAATACAAGTGAAATGGAAACAGATTACCCACAGATATCCAGGAAATTTGTCTCCCACTCTCCCAGTGTACCTTTCAATTTTTTAATAACTTTAAATCTGCCTTAACTTTTTTGTCTAGAATGATTTTAAGGTAGTTTTAATCAATGAGTATTTCTTTCTTTGAGACTAGCGCAGTTAGTATGGGTCAGAGATGCAGAGACATGTTTGTGAAGCAAGTGTATACTTCAGGCAGTATCAAATCCTTTAGCCACATTTCTATTTACCTGTTTCTACTTCTCTGCACATCACTTTTGATACTTCAGATAGATACTTCTACACTTTTGTAACAAGTAAATTTTCTGTGTTCTCCATATTCTTAGGAAAGGAGAGTTTCTTTGTTAACTAACATAGTTCAAGAGTGCAGATATCCAAAACCAGCCTCTGGGAACATTGCCTCAAGGGAAAATTTGGGCTGATTGACACTGAACATGCCTTTCACCTCTCATATTCTCAAACTTATTATTTGTGTTCCAGGTGACACTTACCTCCAAAGCTCACGGTGTTGCCCCAGCCAGACACGAGGCACTGGGTCCCAGCAGTTGGGCAGGATCTTGGCAGAGAGATGCTGGCTATGCGAGAGCTGATGGTGGCAGGTGTTTTCAGTTTAACCAGCATGATGTCATTATCAAGATTTTCCTCATCAAAGTTGGGGTGGACAATGAGCTTGGCTACATCAATGAATTGCTCATCCCCTTCAATGACATCAAGGTTGTGTTCTCCCAGGTGCACTGAGTATCTGCCTCTGCCAGAGGAAAGGATTAAAAGTTTCCCATGTATCCAACTTGAGATTCCTTCTCTTCTCCCATTACCCCCATTGTTGAGAAAAAACACAAGCTACCTCTTCTTCAAATAGTCATTCAGGTAAGTATGCACTTAAGGTATCCTTGTGAATTATCACACATGGTGGAGGATAGAAAATCTCTTCCGTAAGTATCAGTGCTTTTGTAGTGCTAAAGCCCGCCATCTTGTTAGGGGAGAGAGGTATAGGAATGGGAACCATAGATTCCAAGAAAACAGTTGGAGATTAAAAGAGGACTGATGGCTCCTACCATTATCTCTCTCTGGGATTACCAAATATCATTGGGTGTTTAGGCGTTAATCATAGTCATTGGAGAATAGGTTACAGAATGGGTGGTTTATTTTTATTGTCCTCTGGAAAAGTGATATATTGTATTATTTGCACTGGCTAAGTGATAATCGTTAGGACTGTGTCTTGATTCCTGTCCTGAAGCTATTCCTAAAGATCATGATCCACTCTTTCCCTTTCATACATGGGATATCAAAATTTAGGAAGGCAGCAGGGAACTTTGAGGTAATTTCTCCATGTAAAAGTTCCACAATACATCCTACATTTCTGGAGGGAATAAACAGGCTCTTAGGATCTGAATGCTTTGTCCATGAAACATAACTATAATTTACCTCATCTGTGTTTTGGTGTGGCTAGAGAAGAAATTGAACTGGAGACATAGGCATGTGAGTATCCGTCCTACTTACACCAGGTAGACTTGTAGCAGTGAGCCGCAGTCAGGACCCACTGGTCACTGATGAGGGAGCCCCCACATAAATGGTCACCAACGTTCAGGGACACCTGGTAGGGAAGGGCATTTTTCGAACAGGTATAGCCCCCGACGATCTTATTGTCATCATCAGTGGAGAGAGCAACTGACAGGAAACGATGGAAACTCTGTGTTAAACATCCAGCTTATGACTTCTCAACCCTGATGATTATTCAGACTCCCCAGAAAAATTGGAATGTTCTCTTGCCTCACACAATTAGGAAACAAATCTATAATGGGCCTTTTTTATGAAAACTTAGATACATTAAAATACACCCTACTTGTATCAACATTAGACAATAGCTATTGTTAAGTTAATGATTTTTATGTTACTTCATGTGTACCTTAGACACACACACTTCTACATAAAAGCTCAAAATACCAGATTTGCTTTATTCTCAACATCAAAATCTAGAGTAGATGTGAAAAGTACTGTTGACGATTCTTTCCTTTTCTTTCCTTCTTCACTGTATTCACATGAATTTTGACTGAACTGCTTCTCTGTGGCCTGTATTTTGAACCACTCCTGGTCATTATGACCTTCCATGGACAAGTGAGCTTTAATTATATCTAAAGCAATATTCTAGACCCTGTTGTTTTAATGTTTTCAGCTACCTGATCACAGAGCTTATATTCAGCATTTGTTGTTTGCATAAAACAGAGAGGATAGAGGGTTGATGATTCGTTCATTAGAAGGACTCACCAGCAGCTCCCAGGAATGCAAGGAAGATGAAGGTCCTCATGGTTCCTCACTGGACCTGGAGTGGGAATAGTGTGAAGGCTTTTCATCTATAGGTATTTATACCTTCAGGTTTGTCATTGACACATATGGCCACAGGTGCTACAAAAGTGATTTCACTGGAAACTTACAAACCTAAATTTAGAACTTGATTCTCTGACTCATGGAAGATGATTCACCACTAGATTTAAACAACAATACTTTTCCATTTTTCCAGAAGGTTATGGGAATGGAAGTCACAAACCCACCTGGTAAGAAGTGGGTTGATATGAAAAAAGGTTTTAGTAAGGTCACGGGAAAAAGTCCTTGTTTCTGCATTCCCACATATCCTAGGTACTTGGAATTTTCACATGTATAATTAGTCCTAAGAAATATCTTGGTCTATGCACCTTTGGTGTTTACCATTGGCTCTGGCACAAATATGTCCCTTATCTTATGGTAGTTTTCCTCTTTTACATTCAGGCTAATGTTTTATTAGTAGTAGGAAAAACATGTTCTCCTGAGAAAAGAAAACATTCTTTTTTTGTGTGTGTGGTACCGGGGATTGAACGCAGGGGCGTTCTACCTCCACGCTACGCCCCTAGCCCTATTCTTTATACTTTATTTTGAAACCGGGTCTCACGAAATTGAGGAGGGCCTCACTAAGGAGAGAGAGAGAGAGAGAGAGAGAGAGACAGAGAGCTGAGGCTGGCCGCGAACCCGGATCCTCCAGTCTCTGCCTCCCAAATTACTGGGATTACAAGTGTGCGCCACCACGCCCAGCTAAACATTCTTCTTATTGGAAATTAAAACAGATAAAAAGGGGACAGTAAGAAATGATAGCAACAGACATTTGTCTGGTGCCTACTCTATTTCAGAGAATTAGTTGACCCAACTGGTCTGCGGTTTCACATTTCATGGGTTCAGTTACCCACAGTGTACCAGGACCTAAAATTTTTAAATTCTTAGGAATTTCTAGGAAGCAGTAATGTATACATTTAAAATTACTTTTATTTTATTATATTTGTTTTATTTTTATCTAATTTTAATGTACTTATGTGCATAGTTCATAAATTAAAATTTATTATATGTATGTTTTTTAGCAAAATGTATAAATAAAATTTGTTATTCCTTGCAGTTTCAGGAATCCAATATGTTTGGCAACGCATTCCTATGGATACTGAGTGCACCAGCTTATTCTAAGTCTTTGCCTATGGTAATTTAGTAATCCTCATAATCAACTCACATGAAGCCTCCACCATCATCACCATTTAGCTGATGGGACTTGGTGACAATCACACAAGCTCCTGGTAGAGTCAGAATTCTATCATGGAAAACTGGCCTTCAGAATGGGTGTTCTCATGAAGGCAATGCAGAATTGTGGGCAGATGGTAATACAAGTGCAGTTTGAGAGTATCCTATGTGTCAGGCAACATGAAGGGGAGTCCACACATCCATTGTTTTAGTTGTCACAGATATCATCATAAATTTTGCTTTGTACTGTTCACCATTTCAGCAATTTTAGGGAGCAGAAGGCTTAGAGAAGTCAAATACTGCTCATGTAGCTTCCTAGCTGCTAAGTGGTGGATCCAGCATCACACTCAAGCAGCCTCATGGCAGAGCCGTGTCCTCCACTGTGATTCCAAACATATAACAAGAGATACCGTGTGCACTCTGTCAACTCAGGGTCAAACTGATCTCATTCTGGCCATTCAATTAATAGGTTTTTTAGGGCAGTAATTACTTGAGTTGATGGAGAAGGGGTGAAGCAGCCGGAGTGAGTGAATCTCAAGAGGTAAGCTACAGCAGGATACAGTTCCTGGTTTCCACTCTTAAGCAGTAAATCTTGTATCACCTGCCAGAAGCCAGATGATATCATTAGCTTAGACTAATTATCATAGTTGGGGTAGTTTCTAATTTTGTTGTTTTATTTGCATTTGATTTTGTTGGAATAACGATAATTCAGTCAAAGTCAGAATTTCTTAATCTTGATACTCTTGACATTTGGGCCTAGATGCTATCCATATTCAACATATTCTATTCTTACAAATGGAGTCTAATAAGGGTATTATGTCTAACAGTCCAATAAGTCTCTAATTTAATATGCAAATTATATATATTTATTTACATCAATTGTTGGTATAATGTTAGATGCCAAATATAACCTAACGGTTTGCTTTGTTAAAGCCATTTTTGGCTCAGGGTGTAAAGAAAAGTGCAGTTAATGGAGGGGAAAACAAGTTGCCTTATACTGTAGGAGATGGACATTTGTGTAAAAGTGGCAAAATGAAGGAACCATTGAAAACTGTGATTCTCTGCAGTGTTCTGTAAATGTATAAAAATTCATGTATAAAAATTCAATATAAACCAAGTAGACCTAATAGGCATATACAGAACATTACATCCAACAACAGCTGAATACATTCTCAGAAGTTCATGCCAATGTATTCTATATACTATTATTCTGCAGTTTCCATCAATAATATTTTTATATGGCTAATTATACACACAAATGATGTGACTATTATATATACATATATGTATGTATGTATATTACTTTAAACTTTGATTATAAATCCTGGGAATATATTCAGAAGTAGCTCTTGGTTCAAGAAATTTGTAGACCGTAAGTGTAGCTGAATGGCTGAGTTAATTCCCATTTCCACAAAAGGGATATCAAATGTCCAGGTTGCTCAAATGAATGCTGTATTTTGTGAATATTTTTATAATATTTAACTCAATATGAATAAAGTAAAATTCTAATTTAATCATGTTAATTTACTTTTAATATTTTGGCCATTAAAAAAGCTACAAAAGCCGGGCGTGGTGGCACACGCTTGTAATCTCAGTACTTTGGGAGGCGGAGACTGGAGGATCCAGGTTTGTGGCCAGCCTCTCTCTCCCTCTCTCTCTCCCTGTCTCTCTCTCTCTCTCTCTCTCTCTCTCTCTACTTAGTGAGGCCCTCCGCAACTTCGTGAGACCCGGTTTCAAAATAAAGTATAAAAAATAGGTCCGGGGGTGTAGCGCGGAGGTAGAACGCCCCTGGGTTCCCTGGGTTCAATCCCCGATACTGCAAAAAAAAGCTACAAAAAAAATTCATGTAAATATGACTGACCTATTTGGAACAAAAAGTGTCTGTAAGGCTGGAGACTTTTGCATTTGTATTATTTCAACACTTTAAATTCAATTTCAAATTAATGTTAAAATAATCCTAAACAGTTAGTTTGTTGAGGGGTGCTGGGGATTGAACTCAAGGACCATCTACCTGGCAGATACACCCACAACACTTTTTATTTTTATTTTGAAGCATGATCTTGCTATGTTACCCACACTGGCCTTAGGCCTGCAATCCTCCAGTCTCAGCCTCCCAAATGATGGAATTACAGGCATGTGTCACCTCCTCCGGCTGGTAAACACTTTTATTTTGTAAAACATATAAATTCTAAAACATATAAATTTTCTATAATATGAGAATGGTATGCATTAAAATAATGATTCAATAAGATTTCTAGGGGAATAGAGGATGGTATTTGTTTTATTTAAGTAAACTTTTTTAGCTAAACTGGTCTTGAGCATTCATTGAGGTTTATTGCTTATTCATGGGAGAAGTAACAACTAGATTATAGTATGTACTCAGGTGAAGTAAAGTACATTCTACACAGCTGATATAGCCTATCAGATGAAATATACTCATATACTTACATAAGTAGATGTTTTTAAGTAGAGTTGTTAGTTCAATTTACATAGCTATGAAAGGTTATAAATATGAAGTTCACAGCTGAGGATTCTTCAAGTTTCCACTAACAAGAGATAAACGATTTTATGTTATTATAATTAGACAAAACATTTGAAAAAACACCTTGTCCTTGTGCCATTTTCCTAAATATCAAATTCCTACCTCTTTTTTTTTCTTCTATTTGCTACAAAGATATCGTGCATTCCCTAATCTTACTGAATCAGGAACTAGTACTCCTAAGATCTCCTCGGACTCTTCTGCATGTTTATTCTGTAGTTCAAACTGCAGAATAAACAGAATAAATACTTGACCAGTCCTTAATATTTTTCTTTGATTTTACTTTAGAAGTCTTTGCTTCCCTGTCTTCCATCTATTTATCCAGTTTCTTTTCCCTCAAAGCATTTTCCCTGATCAGCATCATATTCTGTTAATTTGTTGTGTGTTTAACAGTCAGTCAGAATGGACATGCCGGAAAGCCAGGGTTGGCGCTGTTGGCTTCACTGCTCTATCGTTAGTGCATAAAACAGAACCAGGAATATCACTGGCCCACAAGAGTGATTTGATGAGTAAGAGGTTGGAAAATGAATGGAACACTTGCAGTTCCTCCATTGAAGAATATGCCATATTTCTTAAGTTCAGCCTCTGTTTATATAAAAGTTGGCCATTTGAGTTTGCTCGGTATATATCTTCTGATTCAGTGAAACACAGATAATAGTTAACAAAGAAATATGGCCTTTATACTGATCATGTATAGACATTTTTGTCATTATTTCCTAGACAGTATAGGAGAAAATCTCTTTATATAGCTTTTCCATTGTACAAGGTACCATCAGTAAACTAGAGATGATTGAAAGTTTGCAGAGGATATACACAGGAAATATGCATATTCTACCCCACTCTATATGAAGAACTCGAATGTCAGTAGGTTTGGAGGTTCACGGAAGTTCTGGAACATTCTTCATGTGCTTACCAAGGGATGACAGTATTGAAAAGGTCACCCTTATTACAAATCAAAAGGACACCCCTTGTTCTGATCCTGTGCTACAGAACTTAATTGAAAAGGAATCAGCATAATTTCATCTAAATATTGGTTTACAGTGTGTGTTAACTGTTTTTATTTAAGAGTATCCTAAAAGATGCCCTTTTTTTAATTTCTGGAAAAGAAGCATTACAATAAACTTTATGACCTCTCCTAGTCTTTTTTTTTTTGTGATAATGGGGATTGAATACCTTGGGGCTACATCCCCAGCTCTATTTCTTTTTTTATTTTGAAGAAGGGTCTTGCTGAGTTACCTCATACTGGCCTTGAACCTGCGATCCTCCTATCTCAGCCTCCCAAGTACTGGGTTTACAGGTATACGCCAGCTACCACACATGGCTTTTGTTAATCTTTTTGTAGCCAAATTACAGAGACAACCTAGGTAGTTGTCAAAATATGAATGAATAAAGAAAATGTGGTATTTACACAGGATAGCATTTTACTCAGCCCCAGAGAATAATAAAATTATGTCATTTGCAGGAAAATAGGTGGACCTAGAGAATAGAATAAGACTAGCCTGGGCTTCAGTGTAAATTCACCATGAAGTGTTTCAATTGACTTTTTCCCATTAGTGTTAACTCTCTGCACTTTAGTGTGGTCATCTATTAAATGATGAACACAGGGTTTACAATAGACAATGCATGAGTATTTTGATTTTTAGTTTGAATATCCTCCAAAGCTCATGTGTTAAGTATGTCCCCAGTGCAGCAAGGTTCAAAGTTGAGCATAGCTGGAGGAGGTGAGTCACTGGGGACATGGCCTTGAGGACTGATATGTCCCTCCTCCCTCCCATCCCCTGCTTCCTGCTGCCATGACTTGAAGCCTGTTCTTGTGGTTACTGCCAGGGAACCAAGTGAAAACAAATGAGACCTCTGAAAACCCCAAACTGTGAGACAAATGTGTATTGGGGCCAAATCTTACCAAAAAATGTTACTGATATGTGAATCATGTACTTAGTAATTATTTGCAAAAAAATGTGGTGGCAACAGTAAATTTATTTACCATTATTTCCTCAATGTGACATGCGGACTCTGCCAAAGAGTAGGTGATCAGTAAATTTACATTGTTTAGATTCATGAGTAATTAGCCTTTCAATATTTCTCTGTAAAATAGTTCGGCATTCTGTACACCTTCTGACTTAGCAGCAAGTTGTAGGGAATAGTTACTCAATTCAAAGCAATGACCATTTTTGACCAGATGTGATGCAGAACAAAATGTCTTTATTTAGATACCAGCTTTAGGGATAGAATGAAGATCCACCAGAGGGTGGATCTTGAAGAAGTAAAAGTGTTTAGTTGGCAATGATGGTTTGCTTAACCAAATCAAGGCAATTGAAGACCTGGGTGTAGCCACCAGGATTGTTTTACTTAGTACAGCCTTTGGCCCAGGATACAATGCCCTTGAGTTCTCTATTGCAGACCACAGGGCCACCAGAGTCATCTCAAAGATGAAGGAAAAGATAATAAGTCCTGCTCATGCCCATTTAGGAGAATGGGATCCAAGTTTTTCCCCAAGATTGAGGGACCACATCAGAGCTTGCTGGTCCTCCACAGAATACATTCCTTCCCCTGGAAATCCAACCTTCTATCTCCTTCCTATATCCCTACTGTTCTTTCTCCTTCCTTGTAGCTCCTCCTCTTTGTTTATTAGCCCCACATGCCCAAGCAAATGCAAGGACTGGGGAGATTTAATTCTGTCCCACTAGCTCTGCATCTTTCACAAGTCTTCCATTCTACAATATACCTTCTAGAAGGGTGCCGAGTGTACTGTTTACAAACCTACATCTGTGCATGTTTCTTTTTGACACTAGCCATCAATATCACAAAAGGAAAACTTCCAATATAGGTCACAGCTATTGCTTACCTCTCAGAATCAGTGCCACGAACAGTTTAACTGTCCCGAGTGTTTCAGAAAATACATTTGTTTTGAGGGAAAATCCTAAGGTATTTAGTTAAGGTAGACCCAAAGCTACTTATTTAAAGATATATGTGATAAATAAAGTCAATGTAGTCCATATGCAATCATAAATGAAATTGGTGAGAACCAAGGAAAGGTTAATTGGTACTAAATATTTAAGAGTCTAGAATTATGAGGTGAAGGCACATTCACGTTATCCCAGGGGAAGTCACATCACTCCCGACATACTTTCTAACTTTTTATGACTCTGGATGACAATTGAATAGCAAAGTTATGGTTTCTTATTATGACCTTTCTTTTGTCTACAGTTTAAATCATTACCTAATATGGACTCAGAAAATTGGGACTGGTGGTGAGAGTTGGGCACAGATTTTTCTCTAGAGTCCATGACTTTGATTGGCTCGAGGTAATACACCTATTTCCATTTTTTTTCTATTTTTAATACTTCTATTGGTACATTGTAATTATGAATCATAACGAGTTTCAAAGTGATAGAAACCTACATGCACACATCATGTTTTGTATTTTCTTCCAAATCCCACCCTGCTGCCCCCTCTGCCCTCACTATACATGTTACTGTGATTGGTAATGATACTTTCATATAAGGACACACCATGATTTGAACCGTTTTCTTTCTCAATCCTTCCTTAATGCTGTCTCCAGCTCCATTTCCTAATCCTCTTCCACTGGTCTCTTTCCTCATTTATCTGAAGTAACTTTTGTTTCCTATTTTCTTTCCAGTGTCCATATTTGAGAGAAAACATATAAATCCTTGACTTTCAAAACTGGCTGATCACAGTCAGCATAATTTTCTCTAGTTTCAAGCTGGGAATGGTAGCATGCACCTGTAATTCCTATAATTGGGAATCTAAGATAGGAGGATTTCAAGTTTATGGCCAGCCTTAGGAAATTAGCAAGACCTCAGCACCTAAGAAAAACCCTGTTTCAAAATAAAAATATAAAGTTCTGGGGGTATAGCTACATGTCGGGGGGAGGCGGGGGGGAGGCGGGGGGAGGGACACCAAGAGCTGTGTGCATGTATGTTAACGTCAAACTGATACTCATTGTGATGTGAGACTACAATGCACCAATAAAAACATAAAAAAGCAAAATAAAAATATAAAGTTCTGGGGGTATAGCTTGGAGGTACAATGCCCCTGGGTTCAATCCCCAGTATACCCTAAATTCTCTAGTTCTACTCATTTTTCCTGTAATGATATAATTGTTTTTTTATAGCTCAGTAAAATTCCATTGTGTGTATACACCACATATTTTTCATCCTTTCATCTGTTGATAGACACTTAGGTTTTCCCCCTCATTTGGTTTTTCTGAATTGTGCTGTATAAACATGGATATACATGTATCACTATAGTCTTCTGACTTTAAGTCTATTGAAAAGATACCAAGAAATGGTATAGCTGGTTTATGTGGTGATTCCATTCCTTGTCCTTTGAGGAACATTCATCCTGATCTGCATAGTTGTTTTACTAATTTTCAGTCCCGCTGACTGTGTATAAAAGTTTCTAATTTTCCACATCCTCACCAGCATTAATTGTTGCTTGTGTTCTTGAGGATTGATATTCTAACTGGAGTTAGGTGGAATTTCAGTATAGTTTTGATTTGCATTTCTATAATTGCTAATGGTGTTGAACATTTTTTTGGCCATCTGTATTTCCTCTTTGAGAAATTTCTATTCAGTTCAATTACCCATTTGTTCTTTTAATTTTTTTAGTGAATTGTAATTATATATCTTGATGAACTTCAGGGTGATAGAGGAATATGTGCACAAAGAACTCGGTTTGCCCTACCTATTTTTTTTCTATGTTTCTAAATATAGCAGTCTTGGTTGAAAGTTGTTATATCCAAGGACTTGAAGTGTATCACTCCATGCCATTCTGGCTTTCAGTACATGGGTTGAAAATCCTGGAGTGATGACTACAAATTTTCCTCTGTCAGCTGGCCTTTTGTTGTTGACTCAGGATTCCTTCCTTAATCTCTATGTTGCACATTTTGGTTATAATGTGGTATGGGGATGTTCTTCTTTGATCTTGTCTTCCTTGATCTTGTTGGTGATAGCTTCAGTAGAATTTTATTGATTCTTTCAAGGCTTCTGTTATTTCTTTACTGACATATTTCTTGATGTATAAATGTTTACTCTGATTTCCATCTTGAGATCACGAATCATATGGAAAATCAAACTTCTGAATTCCCCATCTGGCAACTTCTGTACCTTTGTTTCTGTAAATTCCATTGTTATGTAGTTGTGAAGATTTGTTTTAGTTTTGTTGGATTTTTCTCCCACATTTTCAGGGATCTTAGTTTTGCAGTTATGTTTCGGTAGTAACTGATTTCTCTTTTTGCTAGTGTGTTCCCTTTTTATAGCAAGACCTGAAATGGAAAATGAATTAGTCTCTAAGCCTCAGGCTTCTTATAATTGAGTGTTTAAACTCAGCCCATACTGCCTCCATAAATGGGTGTATGATCTGGCACAAGTAGGATAGTTCATTTACCTCAGAAAGGCTAAGGGAAAAATCTTTATGTGGATTCTCTAATGGAGCTCCAGGCTTTGTGCCTGTCCCATCAGTCATCTTGATACCTCCTAATTTTAATTATTAACTCAGATTTCTATAGAGAGTCAGCCAAGCACTTTCATGTCAATGAATAACTTTCCTTTTCTCTCCTTCCTCATTGAATTTACATGAAGTTCAACACAAGTTTTGCTCCTCTATGACCTCCAATTTGAACCACTCCTGATCACCATGACCTTCTTCAGAAAAAGGAGCTTTAATTATCTCTAAACCATAGTACAAAGCTTTATTGTTTCAACTTTTTAAGCATCTTGAGTACAAATCCTATATTCAGCATTTGTTTTTTGCATAAACTTACATATAGGATTGGCATCTACTGATTTGTTCATTAAAAAATTTCACCACAAGTTCCCAGGAAAGCAAGGAAGATGAAGGACTTCCTGGTTGCTCACTGGATTTGATTGGAGAATAGAATGAAGGCTTTTCATCCTCAGGTATCTATACCTCCCGGTTTGTCATTGACACATATGGCCACAGTGCCAAATAGGATTTCACTGCAAACTTTCAGAAGTATATTTAGAAATCAATTATGTGATAAATGGGTAATAATTCATCACTAAGTTTAAACAGTAATATTTTTCCATTTTTCCAGAAGGTTATGAGTATTGAAGTCACAAACCCACTTGGTGGGAAGTATGCTGGCAATAGGAAAATAGGTGGGAGTGAGGTCATGGGACAGAGATACAGGTTTCTGTATTCCCACGCAAGATTGTAGGTACTTGATTGTCTCAGATGTATGTACTTTTACTATGAAATATCTACCAACAGTGCAGAATTCAACATTAGCTCTTACACTAATATGTACTTTGTCTTCTCTGATTTTCATCCTCTATGTGCAGGTTAGCTTTTCATTACTAGTAGGAGAAAATACGTTACCCCCAAGAAAAGGAATATCATTTTAAATGGAAATTAAAACAAATAAAAAGGGAAAAGTAATAGAATTAAACCAACTGATATTTATGATGTTCTTACTCTATGTCAAGGAATAATCAGACACCCTGTGTGTGGTTTCATTATTCATGGTTTCAAACACCCACAGTAAACCAGGACCCAAAAACATAAAATAGAAATTTCTATAAATAATTCATAAGTTTAAATTAACATTTATTAAATTATATTGTTATATGTATTTTCTTATTTTTATCTAGTTGTTAATCTATTTATGTACCTAATTTATAAGTTAAAATTTATCATATATATTTCTTTTTTTATGTGTGTTAAAAAGTTATATTTATCCACCATAGTGGGACATGCCTATAGTCACAATACTTGGGAGGTTGAGACAGGATGATTGCAGTTTTGAGGACAGTCTTAGCAAGTAGTAAGACTCTCATCAACCTAGCAAGATCCTGATTCAGAAAAAAAAATAGGGCTGGATGTGTAGCTAATAGGTAAAATACCCCTGGGTTTAATCTTGAGTACCACACACACAAAAAAGTTATATTTAAAAAAACCTAATTATTTTATTTTTTATATATAGTTACTGGTTATAATCCCATATCATAATGTAGTTCAGAGTGATAGTGACAGATATGCACAGAGCACCTGGTGAACTTGCCCTGGTTCCTTCCAAACTCCCTTCTCTTCACCATACATGATATTGAGATTGGCATTGGTATTCTCACATAGTTACATAATGTTAACAGAAATGTTTCCTTCTTTAATCCAATACCCTCCCCAAGACCACTACCCTCATTCCACTGGGGATTCTCCTCCATTATCTAGAGTTCCTCTAATATCCTGACTATTCCCTAGCCTCCGCATATGAGAGAAAACATATGACCCTTCACATTCTGTGACTAGCTAATTTCACTTAAAATAATGTTATCCAAGTCCATCCTTTTTCCTGCCAATGACATAATTTTTCTTCTTTAGTTTTGTATAGAATTCCATTCTGTGAATAATAAATATTCCATAATTTTGTAATCCATCTGGTTATAGATGCCCAGGTTTGTTCCATAATTTGGCTATTGTGACTTGTGCTGCTATAAACATGGATATGCATATATCAATAAAATTTTCTGATTTCATTCTGTTTGGAAATATATTCAGGAGTCATATGGATGGTTCATATGGTGGATTCCTTCTCAGTTTTCTTAGGAATCTCCACACAGATCTCCATAGCAATTGCACTAGTTTGCAATCTCACCAATAGTGGAATCTCAGGGTAGTCTTGATTTGCATATTACTGATTGCTAATTAGGTTGAATATGTTTTCAGTTACTTATTGACCTTTTTTTCTTTTTTTAAGTGTCTATTTAGTTCAATTGCCCATTTCTTGATTGAATTATTTGTTTTTTAGTTTTGTCATCTAATTTCTTCATATATTCTAGATATTAGTCTTCTATTAGAAGTGTAGCTGGCAAAGATCTCTCATTCAGTAGGCTCTTTCTTTGGATTGTTGATGGTTTACTTTGCTGAACATTAACTTTTTAATTTAATGCCATACTATTTAGAAATTCGTCTTTTGACTTCCTGAAGTTTGAGTGTCTTATTGAGGAAGTTTCTACCTGTGCCTATATGTTGGAGTGGTAATCCCAGCACTTGGTAATCCCAGTACTTGGGAGGCTGAGAGCAGAGGATCCGGAGGGCAGCCTCAGCTACTTAGTGAGGCCCTCCACAACTTAATGAGACCCTGTTTCCAAATAAAGAGTAAAAAATAAAACTGGAGGTGTAGCTCAGAGGTAGAATACCCCTGGGTTCAATCCCCAGTATGCAAAAAAAAAAAAAAAGAAAAAAAAAGAATAGCATCGGTATTTTAACAGGGATTTCATTGAATCTATAGATTAATTTTGGTAGAATTGTCATTTTGATAATATTTATTCTGCCTATCCGAGAGCATGTGATATCTTTCCATCTTCCAAGATCTTCAACTTCTCCCTTTAGTGCTTTATAATTTTCATTGTAGAGTTCTTTAACTTCCCTGCATAGATTTATTCATAGGTACTTTGTTGGTTTGAGGTTATTGTAAATGGAATTTTTTTTCAGATTTCCTTTTAAGTGGATTCATGTTTGGCATATAGAAAGACTACAGATTTTTGTAAACTGATAAACTGATTTTGTGTACTCCTACTTCACTTAATTCATTAATCAGATCTATACTTCGTTTGGATGACATTTTTGGGTGGTCTTATAAGTATAGGATCAGGTTATCTGCAAATAGAGATAAGTTGAGTTATTCTTTTTCTATTTGTTTTCCTTTGATTTCCTTCTCTTGCATTATTGATCTGGCTAGAGTCTCCACTATTGTATTGAAAAGGAATGGTGAAGCTGGGTGTGGTGGTGCATGCCTGTAATCTCAGTACTTGGGAAGATGAGACAGAAAGATGGCAGGTTCAAGGCCAGCATCTGTAACTCAGTGAGACCCTTTCAAAATAAAACTAAAGTAGGCCTGGGGTTATAGCTCAGAGGTAGAATGCCCCTGGGATAAATCCCAAGTACCAAATAAAGAAAGAAAAAAAGTAGTGGTGATTGTGGGCATCTTTGTCCTGTTCCTGATTTATGAATTCTCCCACTTTTTCCACATTCAATGAGTTGGCTTTAGATTTATTGTATATTGCTTTTATGATGTTGAAATAAATTCCTCCTATTCAGATTTTCTGCAGTGTTTTTAACATGAATGGGTGTTGGATTTTTTAAAATGCTTTCTCAGCATCTATTCATGTTATCAAGTGATTTTTGTCCTTTGTCTGTTTATGTGGTGAATTACATGTATGATTTACATATGTTAAATCAGCCTGACATCTCTGGGATGAAACCAACTTAGTCATGAGGTCCAATTTTCTTGATATAATTTTTACTGTGTATCACTAATGTTTTGTTAAGAATTTCTGCATCTATGTTCATCAAGGATATTGTCCTGTAATTTTCTTTTCTTGAGGTATACTTATTTGGTTTCAGTATTAACGTGTCCTGATGTCTCCTTTTTTAGGAACCGCACTTTAATTCTCAGGCCTGTGATCCTTCCCTTTATGTGAAGAACTAAATTGAGTAAATGTGGATAGGTGATGAGGATATTAGCAAACACTGTCTCTTAATCTCATGTGATTTGTGGAAAATCCTCGCATGTTTATTTAAATATGATATGAATGTAGATACTTAAACACAGAGAAGTTAAATATGCAATCAATTTAGCAATATACAATTACAAAGAATATTTAGTGATAACTAAAAAATGAAACTCAATATGTTAGTTGTGACTCTATATTTAAGAGACTTGAATGCAAATTTAGGGACCTTTTACTTCATTCCCAGGGCAGTGATAAGGTCATACTGAGAACTCAGAGAATGGCATATGCCCATAATCCT
>PVJS01004626.1:47585-68276 GCA_004027185.1 Glis glis
GAGAGAGAGAGAGAGAGAGAGAGAGAGAGAGAGAGAGAGAGAGAGAAAGAGAGAGAAGACAGAGGAAGGAAGGGACCAGGGATATATAAAGTCCCCAAGACAATGCCCCCATTGACATACCTCCTTTATCTACATCCCAGCTGCATACAGTACCAACCAGTAAATCCATTCAGATTATTAATCCATCAGTGGATTTATTCACCAATAATTGTATCCTCATGACTCTATTATTTCACATCGTAACACATTTGCATTGCCAATACTCAGCTTTCCCAGGGACATTCTAGAGCCAAACCACAATGCAGATCCAAGGCCATGACTGTCATGTGATTATTTTATGTGTTCTGGTTAATTTTGGATTAACATATGCTTTGCAAGCTATGAGAGTAGCTATTCCTTGTTTTTTGGGGATCCATTTTAATGGAATATCATATGGCATTCTTTGGTATCCGGCCCATGGGTTTTTTGCATGAGAGGGGTCTCTTGCAGGGAATATTTAGTTGGGTCTTGTTTTCAAATCTAATCTGCCAGTCTCTGTCTTCTAATTGAAGAATTGAGACCATTTTATTTAATTTTATTATAAAAGAAATTCATTATTTTATCCATAGTGATTTATTCTACGTCTTAATTCTATCATAATTCTCATTTGTTTACCTACTCTTCTAGTCATAGTCATCCATTCCTGAATACAGCTCCTTGTTTTCATCAAATTTGTGTAGAATTTCTCCATGTATATTCTATAATGTTTGCTAATACTTTTTAATTCTTTAGTTACACATGTGTTGGAAGGTTTTTATTTTCTATTTGATTCTGAAGGACAGTTTTATGGATATTGAAATCTTGACTGACAATTTCTTTCTCAGCTTAAAATTGTTAAAAGCCCTCCTGGACTTTAGGGTTTCGGTTGAGATATATGTTTTTTTCTGATAATTTTACCTCAGAATGTGTTCTGTTGTTTCTCTCGTGGAGTTTTAAAGCGTCCATGTTTATTCTGTACACTTATCATTTTAATTATATTGTCCATTAATTATTTTTGCTAATGTTGTCAATTTGGGGTTCTAAATGCCTTCTCTCTTTGTTTGTCCATCTCAGTCTCAAAATCTGGAATTATTCTGATTGTTTCACTGAAAAATAATTAATTATATAAACTGTAGTTTTGCAACTTCCTCAAGTCCATTGGTCCTTATATTTGTTCTCTTAAATTATGCTAGAGTTCTTGAATGTTCTGCTCATAGCTTCCTTTTTTTTTGCGGTACTGGGTATGGAACCCAGGGGCATTTTACCTCTGACCCACACCCCCAGGACTATTTTATTTTGAAACAAGGTCTCACTAAGTTGAGGACAGCCTCACTAAGTTGCTGAAGCTGGTCTCAAACCTGCGATCCACCTGTCTCAGCCTCCCAAGTACTGGGATTACAAGTGTATGCCATCACGCCTGATTTCCTATTGTTTTTATTTAATACTGTCTGAATATTCAAGAGTGGCTATCTTTTATTCAAGCTCTGAGATTGTGTAATCTAGTTGATCTAATATATAGGTAAGAATTTCAACTGAAATATGTATTTAATATATTGAAAGATATTTCCATGATTTCTGTTTTGTTCTCTTTCAGGAACTCTGTGTCTTTATTGAAATGCTCTTTCACCTTTAGTATTTAATCCCTTGTTTATTCTTTAGTAATTTTTTTATATATTAATCATTTTAAAAATCGACTTTTAAAATTCTATTTCTGGGCTTTCATGTCCCTGGAAGTGCGGCTGGGGTCAGTGCTTCCAGAAAGGTTTCTGCAGCTTCCTGGTGTTCTCTCTCCTCTGCCATAAAAATTTGAGATCAATCACTCTCCTTCTCTCTATTTCATGTGATTATTATTTTTATACTTTTATTGGGGCATTGTAATTATACATCATAGATGGATTTGAAGTCATGCACACATCTCTTCATGCCTTTCCTTTTGTATAACTATCCCCACCCTGCACCTCCTTCCTCCTTCCCTATCCATGTTAGTGAGACTGATAGTGAAGCCTTCTTTTATGGACATAAGCCTGTTTGACCTGTTCTTTTCCCCAAGTCTTGTTATTCCCCTTCCCTAATCTCCTTCCACCATTCTACTATTCTCTTCCCTCATTTGATTAAAGTCCCTTTTGCTTCCCTGAGGACCTGCAGCCTGGGACCATGCTTGGAAGCTGGTTTAACATGGACTGAAAATCTCCCGAACCATGAGCAAATAAATCTTCCAAGTTGTGGTCATCAAGGATTTTGAATCACAGTGGCAAAAATGCTAACAGCAACAACAACAACAACAAAAAGTCAGGTGTGGTGGTGCATGCTTGTAATCCCAGTACTTGGGAGGCTGAGACAGGAGGATCGCAGGTTCGAGGACATCCTCAGCAACTAATGAGACTGTCATCAACCAACGAAGAGCCTGTTTCAAAATAAGAAATACAATAGGGCTGGGGGTGAAGCTCAAAAGTAGAATGCCTCTGGGTTCAAACACCAGTAAAACACACACACACACACACACACACACACACACACACACACACAAAATACATAAGGACACAAATGATAGAGGATGAGGGTACATCAGAAAATCAAGAAGCTGATCCTCCCCAGATACAAAGATATAAGACCCAGGCAGAACATAATGCTAGTAATGTTGCCTATGTAGGAACGATGGCAAGAAGAGTCAGAGAGGAGAGGAACTTCCAGACACTGGAGAAACAAAGCATATCTGTCTATAAAGTACAAGTGAAATGGAAGATTGCCCACAATCATCATGGAAAATTGTCCCCACTCAATCTCCTGCTTCCCAAAACTTGCAGTGTACCTTTCCATTGTCCAATGACTTCAAATTGGATTGAACCCTTTATCTAGGACATTTTAAAAAGTAGATCTGGTCAGCAAGTATTTCTTTTCCTGAGATTGGCAGAATTTTTTACAGATCTCAAGTCCAGAGATATTTTTGTGAAGCAGGCACATACTTCTGGGAATTGGAAATCCATTAGCCAAATTTCTGTCTACCTCCCCTGTGCATCACTTGTGACTCTTCAAATGAATACCTTGATATCTCTCTAATTAGTAACTTTATTTTTATTCCCCACGCTATTAGGAAAGAAGTATTTTCTTCTTATCTACCAAATGTCTAGAGTGTATATATAGAAATGAATTTTCTGGCAATTTTGGTTTGTGTGAAAATTTGGGCTTATTGAACCTCAACAAGACTTTCACCTCTATTATTCCAAAACATGGTACTTGTGTTCCAGTTGACACTTGCAAAGGTCAAGGTGTTGCCCTAGCTAGAAACAAGGCACAGAATCCAGCCGATAGACAGGATTGTGGGAGAGAGAAAGAAGACACTTGAGAAGTGATGGTGGTGGCTTTGTTCTGTTTGATCAACATGATGTTGTTAATTTATTTGCATTCATTGTGGTTGGGTTGTGGAGCGATCTTGGCTGCAACAATGAATTGCTCATCACCTTCAATGACATCGATGTTGTGTTCTCTTAGGTGGATTCCGCTGGATGAAAAAAGTAAAAGTTTCCTCTAGGTATCCATCTTGAGAGTCATCCTTTTTTTCCCCCAGTCCCCACCAATAAGAATAAATGCAAGCTCTTTCCTTTCCAAACATTTAGTCACCCAAGTAATTTTGTGTCTAAGGTAGCCTTCCATACTGTTACACATGGGGCAGGGTAAGAATTCCTTAGGCAAATATCACTGTTTGTAGAGACTCACAGCATTCCACCATCTCAGAAGAATAGGTATAGGAATGTAAACCACTGGACGCCAATAAATAGTTTAAGATAAAAGGGTACTGATGGCTCCTGCCACCAATTCATTGTCTGGGCTTTCACCCAGTCAAAATCTGTGGATACAGTTAATGTGGGGTGATTCTAAACCTTTTGGAGGGTTGTTCATCTGTTTCCTCATGATTTTGGAGGTCCTATATTTGTGCACTGTTTCTTTTATGTTAGGATAATATAAAAGTAGTTGCCACATTATAATAAAAGTAAGAGTTGCCTATCTGTACTAAGATATACCAGTGGTTTAAGTTACACCTTATATTCAACACATCTGTTCAGTGAAATCAAAGGGTAAGTGAAACCACTAGTACCACTTTAAGAAGAGAGAGTAATTGCCAGCAAACACGGTCATTTGGCAGAAAACTATAGAGCCAAATAGGCAAAAATTTATTATAATGTATACTATAAAAGCTGTAGAGAACTGAAAGTATATTTCTACAAAAGTATAAATGAAAGAGAAAAATGAATATGAAATAATATAGAATGGGCTGAAAAGGATAAACCATCATGACAGCATACCAGTTTGAATTAGAAGTCAGAAAAATAGAGAAAACAGATTAAAAAAGAAAGAACTAAAAAGGATGGGATGTGATGTGAGACAAAAGATAAAAGAGAAAGGATGAAGGAGAGTGAATGGGAATAGAGGTGAAAAAGAAGAGAAGAAGTATTAACAGAGGATCCAGTTAGTTGACAAAATATGTCAAATTAGATATCACTCTGAAAAAAGGAAATCACAAAGATGGAAAGACAGAAGGAAATTAGTTCACATCGAACAGCTACTGTGACAACAGGCATAAAAGGATTCATTTTTCTTTTGCTTCAGGATTTGTAAATGGAGACATTTCTTCCCAGGTTTTGATTATAGATTCTGCCAGCTCTGAGGAAGTATGTGTGACACATTTTGTTTGTCCTCGGGTCTACCCAAACCAATCCAACTTGATAGCAGAGTCTATATGCTGATGGCCACCTTGTTTGCCTGGGAGCAAACCTGAAGGGAGCATTGCCAATTTTATGGAAGACATCACCTTCAAAATATCTTTTGTATGGTAATCAGATAAGAGACTATAAATTTTCTAGTCAGTTGTATTCACTGTGCCACCTGTGGACCAATCAAGACCATGCAGCACCCCTAATTTAGAAACTATGTGTTGAGAGATGTGTGGGAAGCAAGAAACCTGAGGTTTAGTGGTGTTATCTGTTTTAAGTTAATAACATATCTATCATAAACAATGCATGACTAAATGTGAACTGTAGTCAAGTTTTACATATATTAGAAAGGTACCTAATAATTATTTTGAAATAAGATGTTTTGGTAGCCTGACCAGGTGGTGCATGCGTATCGCAGATTCCATGCCGGTCTCAGCAACTTAGTGAGACCCTCAGCAACTTAGTGAAACCCTCTTTCAAAACAAAAAATATGGCTGGGGGTGTTGCTCAGTGGTAGAAACCCCTAGTTGCAATCCCCAATAACAAACACATGTGAAAAAATGTCATAGTAACACTGACATTCTCCAACTTTATATTCTCAATGTAGCACATATGGTCTGCTGTGGAGTAGGTGACCAATAATTTATATTGATTAGTGTGGATGGTTTCTTAAATAGCATTTCAAATTCATGTGTATGCATATTTCAACTTAGCACTCCTTCTTACTTACCAGGAAATTTCAAGAGAAAGTAATAACTATCAAGAAATATTCTTAGACAGATGTGGTGCCGAAGAAAATTATTTTATTTGGGTACTGAGTTCAGGCTTCAAAAGAACCTTAGGCTCATTATCAGGGCTGGGTCATGGAGAGATGAAGGTCTTTAGTTGGCCGCAATGGTCTCTTCAATCCAGTCAAGGTAGTTGCAGACCTTGGTGTAGACACCAGGTTTGCCTCTCAGAGCACAGCCATAGCCCCAGGAAACTATGCCCTGAAGCTCTCCATCACAGACCACAGGGCCACCAGAGTCACCCTGAGAGAGAAGAAAAGCACAATCAGATTCCTGTTTATGATTAGGACAGAGGATGGCATCCACGTTATTCCTCTGTGATTTGGGAGCCATTATAAGAAACTGCTGGTCCTCCCTGACACACATTCCATAACCCTAGAGATCCAAACTTGAAACTCCTTTCTGTATCACAATTTACTTCTTCCTAATTGCCCCTTTCCATAATTGGCCCATAGGACCAAGGAAATGGGGAGGACGGGAGAGATTTGAGTCTGTTTCTCTATGTATGCTCCTTCAAATTGGTTCCATTCTATTATTACCTCCCAAGGATGCTTCAGTGCACTGACTGCACAAATACTTCTATGTATATATTTACCCTTGACACTGAATAATAGCATCACATAGAAAAAATTACTTTATCAGGGAGCTATTTCTCACCTCTCAGTATTTGTCTCATAGACAGTCTTAAAGTTATGCAGGTCACGAAAGGAGAAGTTGGGTTTAGAAGAGTGAGGATGAGCTGTTGGGAGAAGGAGTAAAAAGAAACTCACCTGGCATGCATCCTTTCCACCCTCCAGGAAGCCCAGGCAGAACATGTTGCTAGTAACTTTGCCTGGGTAGGACTTGTGACAAGAAGAGTCAGAGAGGACAGGAGCATCCAGACACTGGAGAAGCGAAGGGTATTTATCTGTCGAATACAAGTGAAATGGAAGATTATACACAGATGTCCTGGAAATGTCTCTCCCACTCTGTGCTCTGTTTCCCAGCACTCCCAGTATACCTTTCTATTTTTCAATAACTTGAAAAATAACTTAATGTTTTTCGTCTAGAATGATTTAGAAGGTAGTTTTAATCAACGAATATTTCTTTATTTGAGACTAGCACAGTTAATATGGATCTCAGATGCAGAAATATGTTTGTGAAACAGTCTATACTTCAAGCTATGTCAAGTCCTTTAGCTACATTTCAATTTACTTCTCTGTTTCTATTTTTCTGCACATCACTTTTGATACTTCAAATAAATACTTCAACATTTTTGTAACAAGTAACTTTTCTGTGTTCTCCATGTTCTTGGTAAAGGAGAGTTTCTTTGTTAATTAACACATTTCAAGAGTGCAGATATCCAAAACCAGCCTCTGGCAACATTGCCTCAGGGGGAAATTTGGGCTGATTGACCCTCTACATGCCATTCACCTCTCATATTCTCAGACTTTTTCTTGTATTCCAGGTGACACTTACCTCCAAAGCTCACAGTGTTGCCCCAGCCAGACACAAGGCACTGGGTCCCAGTAGTTGGGCAGGATCTTGGCAGAGAGATGCTGGCTATGCGGGAGCTGATGGTAGCATGTGTTTTCAGTTTAACCAGCATGATGTCATTATCAAGATTTCTCTCATTAAACTTGGGGTGGACGATGAGCTTGTCTACATCAATGAATTCCTCATCCCCCTCAATGACATCAAGGTTGTGTTCTCCCAGGTGCACTGAATATCTGCCTCTGCCAGAGGAAAGGATTAAAAGTTTCCCATGTATCCAACTTAAGGTTCCTTCTCTTCTCCCAATACCCCATTGCAGAGCAAAGAATAAAAAGTAGTATATTGTATTCTTTTCATTGGTTAAGTGATAATCATTAAAACTGTGTCTGGATTGCTGTTCTGAAGCTATTTCAAAGGATCCTTAATAAACCACTCTTTCCTTTTCATATGTGGAGTATCAAAATTTAAGAAGGCAGCAGGGAACTTTGAGGTAATTTCTCCATGTAAAAGTCCCACAATGCATCCTACATTTCTTGAGGGAATAAACAGGCTCTTAGGATCTGAATGCTTTGTCCATGAAACATAACTATAATTTACCTCATCTGTGTTTTGGTGTGGTTAGAGAAGAAATTGAACTGAGGCATAGGCATGAGACTAGTGGTCACTTACACCAGGTAGGACTCGTAGCAGTGAGCCGCAGTCAGGACCCACTGGTCACTGATGAGGGAGCCCCCACATAAATGGTCACCAACGTTCAGGGACACCTGGTAGGGAAGGGCATTTTTCGAACAGGTATAGCCCCCGACGATCTTATCGTCATCATCAGTGGAGAGAGCAACTGACAGGAAAGGATGGAAACTTGGAGTTAAACATCCAGCTTATGACTTCTTCTCAACCCTGATTATTATTCAGACTCACCAGAAAAATTAGAATATTCTCTTGCCTTGCATAATCAAGAAAGGAATGTTGAATGGGGCTTTTTTGAAAACTTAGTATTCAATATATTAAAGTACACCCTATTTGTATCAACATTAGACAACATCTAATTGTTAATTTAATGATTTTTATGTTACAAATATATCTCTACATATGTTCCTTAGACACACACACTCCCAAGTAAAATCTCACAATACCAGATTTACTTCATTCTTAATGTCAAAATCTAGAGTGGACACGACAAGTACTGTTGAATATTCTTTCCGTCTTCACTGTATTCACATGAATTTCGACTGAACTGATTCTCTGTGGCCTGTATTTTGAACCACTCCTGGTCATTATGACCTTCCATGGACAAGTGAGCTTTAATTATATCTAAAGCAATATTCTAGACCCTGTTGTTTTAATGTTTTCAGCTACCTGATCACAGAGCTTATATTCAGCATTTGTTGTTTGCATAAAACAGAGAGGATAGAGGGCTGATGATTCATTAGAAGGACTCACCAGCAGCTCCCAGGAATGCAAGGAAGATGAAGGTCCTCATGGTTCCTCACTTGATCTGGAGTGGGAATAGTGTGAAGGCTTTTCATCTATAGGTATTTATACCTTCAGGTTTGTCATTGACACATATGGCCACAGGTGCCAGAAAAGTGATTTCACTGGAAACTCACAAATCTAAATTTAGAATTTGATTCTCTGACTCATGGAAGATGAATCACCACTAGATTTAAGCAGTTACCTTTCCATTTTTCCAGAAGGTTATGGGAATGGAAGTCACAAGCCCACCTGGTAGGAAACGGGTTGATATGAAAATAGGTTGTAGTAAGGTCACAGGAAAAAGGCCCTTGTTTCTGCATTCACAGAAAAATATCCTAGGTACTTGAATTCTTCACATGTGTACTTTTGTCCTAAGAAATATCCTGGTCTATGCATCCTGGGTGTTTACCATTGACTCTGGCACAAATATGTCCATTATCCTATGGTAGTTTTCGTCTTGTACATCCTGGTTAACTTTTTATTAGTAGTAGTAAAAACATGTTCTCCTGAGAAAAGAAAACATTCTTCTTATTGGAAATTAAAATAGATAAAAAGGGGACAGTAATAAATGATACCAACAGACATTTGTCTGGTGCCTACTCCATTTCAGGTAATTTGTCGACCCAACTGATCTGTGGTTTCACATTTCATGAGTTCAGTTACCCACAGTGAACCAGGACCCAAAATGTTTTAATAGGAATTTCTAGAAAGCAGTCAATTTATACATTTAAAATTACTTTTATTTTATTATATTGGTATATTTTCTTTATTTTTATCTAATTTTCAATCTACTTACGTGCATAGTTCATAAATTAAAATTTATTATATGCATGTTTTTTAGCAAAATGTATAAATAAAATTTGCTATTACCTGCAGGTTCAGGAATCCAATAGGTTTTGCAATGCATTCCTATGGATACTGAGTGCACCAGCTTATTCTAAGTCTTTGCCTATGGTAATTTAGTAATCCTCATAATCAACTCACATGAAACCTCCACCATCATCACTACTTTGCTGATGGGACTTGGTGACAATCACACAAGCTCCTGGTAGAGTCAGACTTCCATCATGAGAAATTGGGCTTCAGAATGGGTGTTCTCATGAAGGCAATGCAGAATTGTGGACAGATGGTAATAAAAGTGCAGTTTGAGAGTATCCTATGTGTCAGGCACCATGGAAGGGGAGTCCATGCTCATTTGTTTCAGTCGTCACAGATATCACCATAAATTTTGCTTTGTACTGTTCACCATTTCAGCAATTTTAGGGAGCAGAAGGCTTAGAGAAGTCAAATACTGCTCATGTAGCTTCCTAACTGCTAAGTGGTGGATCCAGCATCACACTCAAGCAGCCTCATGGCAGAGCCGTGTCCTCCACTGTGATTCCAAACATATAATAAGAGATACAGTGTGCGCTCTGCCAACTCAGGGTCAAACTGATCTCATTCTGGCCATTCAGTAAATAGGTTTTTGGGCAGTGATTACCTGAATTAATGAAGAAGGGATGAAGTACCAGAGTGAGTGAATCTCAAGAAGTAAGCTATAGTAGGATACAGTTCCTAGTTTTCACTCAGGCAGCAAATCTCATATCACCTGCCAGAAGCCAGAAGATATCATTAGCTTAGGCCAATTATCATAGTTGAGGTAGTTTCTGATTTTTTTTGTTTTATTTGCATTTGAAATTTTGTTGTAATGAGGATAATTCAAAGTCAGAATTTCTTAATCTTGATACTCTTGACATTTGGGGCCAGATGCTATCCATATTCAACATATTCTATTCTTACAAATGGAGTCCAATATGTGTAGTTAGTCTAATAACTGCACTTCAATAACTCTCTAATTTAATATGCAAAATATATATACATATATATATTATATGTTTATATCAACTGTTAGTGTAATGTTAGAAGCTAAATATAACCTACTGGTTTTCTTTGTTGAAGCCATTTTTGGCTCAGGGTTTAAAGAATAGTGCAGTTAATGGAGGAGAAAACAAGCTGCCATATAAATAGGAGATGGGCATGTGTGAAAAAATGACAAAATGAGGGAACCATTGAAAACTCTGATTCTCTGCAGTGTTCTGTAAAACACTGTATAAAAATTCATGTAAATACCACTGACTTATTTGGAACAATGAGTGTCTGTAGGGCTAGAGAATTTTGCGTTTATATCCTTTCAACACTGTAAATTGAATTTTAAATTAATGTTAAAATAATTCTAAAAGTTAGTTTGTTGAGGGGTGCTGGGGATTGAACTCAAGGGCCATCTACCTGGCAGATGCACCCCCAAAACTTTTTATTTTTATTTTGAAACAAGATCTCACTAAGTTACCTCACACTGGCCTTGGACCTGCAATCCTTCAGTCTTAGCCTCCCAAATGCTGGAATTACAGGCATGTGCCATCTCACCCAGCAGGTAAATACTTTTATTTTGTAAAATATATAAATTCTAGTTATTTCTATAATATGAGAATGGTACACATTAAAATGATGATTCAGTAAAATTTCTAGGGGAATAGAGTATGGTATTTGTTTTATTAAAGAAAATTTTCTTAGCTAAACCGATCTTGAGCATACATTAGGGTTTATGGCTTATTCATGGGAGAACTAACAACTAGATTATATTATGTACTCAGGTGAAGGAAAGTACATTCTACACAGCTGATATATCCTATCAGATGAAATATACTCATGTACTTACAAAGTAGATAAGTTTTTAGGTAGATTTATTTGTTCAATTTACATAGTTATGAAAGGTTATAAATATGAAGTTCACAGCTTAGTATTCTTCAGCTTTCCAGTAAGGAGAGATAAATGAGTTTATGTTACTGTAATTAGACAAAACACTTGAAAAAATCCTTTTCCTTATGCCATTTCCCCAAATATCAAATTATTACCTCTTTTTTTTTATTCTATTTGCTACAAAGATACCGTGCATTCTCTAATCATACTGAATCAGGAACTAGTACTCCTAAGATCTCCTCAGACTCTTCTGGATGTTTATTCTGCAGTTTGAACTACAGAATAAATGGAATAAATATTTGACACATTCTTAATATTTTTATTTGTTTTTACTTTAGAAGCAAATCTTTGCTTCCCTGTATCCCTCTGTTTATTCATCTTCCTTTCCCTCAAAGCATTTGCCCTGATCAGCATCATATTCTGTTGATTCGTTGTGTGTTTAACAGTCAGAATGGACATGCCAGAAAGACAGGGTTGGCGCTGTTTGCGTCACTGCTCTATCCTTAGTGCATAAAACAGACCCATGAATATCACCGGCCCACAAGAGGGATTTGATAAGGAAGAGGTTGGAAAAATGACTGGAACACTTATAGTTTCTTCATTTAAAAACATATCATATTAATTAAATTCATCCTCTGTCTATATAAAGAGTTGGCCATTTGAGTTTGCTGGTTATACATCTTCTTTTTTTTTTTTTTTTTTTGGTACCGGGGATTGAATGCAGGGGCGTTCTACCTCCGCGCTATGCCCCCGGCCCTATTTTTTATGCTTTATTTTGAAACCAGGTCTCACGAAGTTGCGGAGGGCCTCACTAAGTAGAGAGAGAGAGAGAGACAGGGAGAGAGAGAGAGAGAGAGAGCTGAGGCTGGCCGGGAACCCGGATCCTCCAGTTTCCGCCTCCCAAAGTACTGGGATTACAAGCGTGCGCCACCACGCCTGGCTTTATTTTTTATTTTGAAGCAGAGTCTCACTAAGTTGCGGAGGGACTCACTAAGGAGAAAGAGAGAGAGAGAGACAGAGAGACAGAGAGACAGGGAGAGAGAGAGCGAGAGCTGAGGCTGGCCGCGAACCCGGATCCTCCAGTCTCCGCCTCCCAAAGTACTGGGATTACAAGCGTGCGCCACCACGCCCGGCTATACATCTTCTGATTCAGTGAACCACAGATCAGAGTTGTCAAAGAAATATGACCTTTATACTGATCATATATAGACATTTGTTGTCATATTCCCTAGACAGTACAGGAGAAAATCTCTTTATATAGCTTTTCCATTGTACAAGGTACCATCAGAAAACTAGAGAGATTGAAATTTTGCAGAGTATATTCACAGGAAATATGCAAATATTACCCAACTCTATATGAAGCAATTGAATGTCAGTAGATTTGGAGGGTCTTGGGGAGTTTCAGAAAACCCTTCATGTACTTACCAAGGGATGACAGTACCAAGAAGGTCAGGTTTATTACAAATCAAAAGGATACCACTTGTTCTTATCCTGTACTACAGAACTTAATTGAAAAGTAATTAGCGTAATTTCATTTAAATATTGGTTTAGGGTGCGTGTTAACAGTTTTCATTTAAGAATACCCTATAAGATTACCTTTATTTTTTTCTTTTTTTGTGTGGTACCAGGGATTGAACCCAGGGGCGTTCTACCTCCGAGCTACACCCCCAGCCCTATTTTTTATCCTTTATTTTGAAACCGGGTCTCACGAAGTTGCAGAGGGCCTCACTAAGTAGCTGAGGCTGGCTGCGAACCCTGTACTCCCAAGTACTGGGATTACAAGTGTGTGCCACCACGCCCAGTTTAAGATTACCTTTTTTAACTTCTGGAAAAGAAACTTTCCAATAAACTTTCTGAAACCACTCCTAGTCTTTTTTTTTTTTGTATCTGTGATACTGGGGATTGAAAACAGTGCTGTTATACCTCTGAGCTATATCTCCAGACTTATTTTAATTTTTATTTTGAAGCAGGGTCTTGCTGAGTTACCTCATACTAGCCTTGAACCTATGATCCTCCTGTCTCAGTCTCCCAAATACTGGGATTACAGGCATGTGGCAGCCACCACACATGGCTTTTCTTAGTCTTTTTGTAGCCAAATTACAGTAGCAACCTAGGTAGTTGCCAACATATGAATGGATAAAGAAAATGTGGTATTTACACAGAATATAATTTTACTCAGCCCTAAAGAAAAACAAAATTATGTCATTTGCAGGAAAATGAATGGATCTAGAGAATTTATGCTAAGTAAAATCAGCCAGTGCCATAAAGTGAAGGGTCAAGTTTTCTCCCATATCTGGAAGCTAGAAAGAAAATCAAAAGGAGAAGAAATGTCATAGTAGTTAAGAGTAAGAACAGTAGAATAGAGGAATGGAAGCAGGGGAGGTAGGAGGGGAGGGAAAAGTAGAAACTCTTTTTTCTGTACTAGGGATAGAACCTAGGGGTGTTCTACCTCTGAGCTAACTCACAGTCCTTTTTATTTTTAAACAGGGTTCTCATTAGATTGCTGAGAGTATTTCTATATTTCTAAGGCTTGTCTCAAACCTCAATTCTCCTGTCTCAGCCTCCCATGTACTAGGATTACAAGTGTGTACCACCATGTTGGACTAAGGAAAAAGGTAGCTTTAGGAAGGAAACAGTGCAAATAATATTATGTCCATATGTGAAGGCATCACCAACAACCTTACTAGCATGTAGCGGGAGGGAAATGGGGTTTAGGGGGATGGGGTTAGGAGGTAAACACACCAACAGATGTTTTGTTGCATATGAATGTATCACTTTGAATTTTACTATGATTTATAACCTCCAGATACTGGAGAAGGGAAAGATATTTGCCAGTTGAGTATAAGAGTGAAATGAAAGATTACCCACAGCGATATTGGAAATTTCTTACCCCCTCTGTCACCTGTTTCCCAGCTGTCCCACTCTATATTTAAATTTTACAAAGACTTGTAATTTGAGTGATTATTTTTTTCCAGAAGGTTTTCCAAGACATCCTAGTCAACAATATTTCTGACAGCCGTGGCAACAGTCTCACGTGGAGAGACTTTTGTTCAGCAGTTATATATCTGGGGCAGTGCAGAATCCTTTAGACTCAGTTCTATTTACTTCCCCTATTTCCAGATCTCTGCACATTACTTTTCACACTTCCAGTAAACACCAATACATTTTTATAATAATTTCATTTTTGTGTATTTCCCGTGTACTTCTAGAAGGAATGTTCCCAGTTTAATTAGCATATTCTAACTCTCCATCTATCCAAAACTGTCCTCTGGCAACCTTGTCCTGAGTGAAAATATAGGCTCATCAGCCATCAACATGTCTTTCATGTCTAGTATTCTCAGAGATGGTACTAGTGTTCAGGTGAAAGTTACTTTCACTGTCCATGGTGTTGCCCCAGCCAGATGCAAGGCACTGAGTCCCAGCCTACCGACAGGATCTTGAAAGAGAGATAGTAGACACTGGAGAGCTGATGGTGGCAGGTGTTTTCAGCTTAACAGCACAATATCATTATTACAGTTGGTCTTACTGTAGTTGGGGTGGTGGATGATCTTGTCTGCATCAATGAATTGCCCACCTCCTTCAATGACATCAGTGTTTTGTTCTGCCAAGTGTCCCTAGTGTTGGCTGGATGAAAGGATTAAATGTTTCGTAAGTATCCAACGTTAGCTGTTTCCCCATCCCCTGATCACCCCACACCCAGTGATGAACACAAGCTCCATCCTCTTCAAATATTCAGTCATACAGGTAATTGTGCACTTAAGGTAGACTTATGCACTACCATGCCTCTCAGGTGAATATTAGAGAATTACTTAGGCAAGTGTTGCTGCTATTATACACTGAGTAAGATATAGGAATGGGCACCGTAGGACCCCAAGAAAGTGGTTGGTTATGAAAAGAGGATTGGTGGCTTCTGCCATTTCTCCTCTCTTTGGGATCACTGAGTATCTAATGGTGATTCAGCTAGAGTCAGAGATACAGCAGAATGTCACAGGGTATTACTGATTATTGCCTATATTTATTTTGGTTCTGGCTATAGAACATTTTGTTACAGGATGCATTTTCTTACTTCCTTATATAATTTTTCCTCGTTAAGTGATAGTAATTAGGACTATGTACTGATTTATCTTCTCTAGATAGTTCTAAAGATCCTTTATCAACCACGGTTTTCCTTCCATAACTGTAATATCATTTAAAAAGACAATATGAGAGCCAGGCGTGGTAGCGCACCCTTGTAATCCCAGTACTTGGGAGGCTGAGACCGGAGGATCCGGGTTCGCGGCCAGCCTCAGGTACTTAGTGAGGCCCTCCACAACTTTGTGAGACCCAGTTTCAAAATAAAGGATAAAAAAATAGGGCTGGGGGTGTAGCTCGGAGGTAGAATGCCCCTGGGTTCAATCCCCGGTGCCGCAAAAAAAAAAAAAAAAAAGAAAGACAACATGAAACTCTAAGTACCCTGCTCTATGAAAAAGTCTATCAATCTATCCTATAATTCTTAAAGGAATAATCAGGCTTTTAGGATTTGAATACTTTATCCATCAAGCATAACCCTAATTTACTCTAATTGTGCTTTGGTAGGGCTAGAGGGTAAAAAGATACTGGAACATAGGTGTGTGAATGGTGGTCACTTATGACTTTTAGCAGTGAGCTGCAGACAGGACCCATTGGTTACTGATGAGGGAACCACCACATAAGTGGTAACCAACCAACATTCAGAGACACCTGGTTGGGAAGGGCACTCTTCCAAAAGGTGTAATCCCCTACCATCTTGCCATCATCATCACCAGTGGGGAGAGCCACTGGCAGGGGAGGTTGGAAACTCTCTGCTAGACATTCACTTTGGGATTTCTGCTCAACCATGATGATTTTGCAGACTCACCACAAAGATTAGAATGTTCTTTTGTCTCCCATAATGGGTAAATAGTGTTTTAATTAAAACACAATTGAAACCATTGACATTTTTGTTTAAATTTTATATCCTGTACCCCCTTTTTGTATCATTATTAAGCAGCCTTGTTTCTGTGACAAGTTTCCAAGCAAAATATTTCTGCTATAAGTAGCATGTCATTCAATCTGCAAAACTAGAAAAAGAACTAAGTCTATTATGAAACTAGTAATATTTATACTACAAAACTTACTACATTTTTCCAAATTGGACAGGAATAAATTCAATCTATCTGTATACATGCCTTGAACCTGTTCTCCTTTTTTTTTTTTTTTTTGCAGTACTGGGGATTGAATCCAGGGGCATTCTACCTCTGCGCTACACCCCCGGCCCTATTTTTTATACTTTTATTTTGAAACCGGGTCTCACAAAGTTGCAGAGGGCCTCATTAAGGAGAGAGAGAGAGAGCGCTGAGGCTGGCCGCGAACCCGGATCCTCCGGTCTCCTCCTCCCAAAGTACTGTGATTACAAGCGTGTGCCACCACGCCCGGCTTTGAACCTGTTCTCCTAAACTTATTTTCAACTAATGGAAATATAGGGACCATGTAAAGGATCACAGACTTTTAGAACTGCAATAAATTTTGACAAAACAGAAGGCCACACTCCATAATATTGAATACATTTATAAATGTTTGAAAGATAATAGCGATAAGTGGAAATGTTGGGGAGGGAAATGTACAATGTTCTTTCAAATGATTTAGTGGAAATTTTAGGTTAGAACTAAGGAACAAATTGAGAGAATGCAAGTACAAAATTTCTACTTCTCTTCATGCCAGAATAATGTCAGGTGGCTCCTAAAATGAACATCTTCAAGGTTTCTCACCGGCTCTGGACTGGGGAATAAGACAAAGGACTTTCATCAGCAGGTATTTATACCTCCAGGTTTGTCACTGACACCCATGGCAATAGGTGCCCCAAAAGTGATTTCACTGGAAACCCAGAAATACAAATTAAGATTCAATTCTGTGACACATAGAAAATGAATCACTAGATTTAAATATCATTTTTTCCATTTTCCAGAAGGTTATGGGAACAGAAAACACAGACTCACCTGGTATGAAGTGTTTTCCATAATAGAAAGATATGTTTAAGTAAGGTCACAGGACAGAGCTCCAGATTTCGGCATTCCCAAAGAAAATCCTAGGTATGTGCTTGTTTCAAGTGTGAATTTTTGTTCTAAGGAATATACTGAATTCTGCAGCCTTGGTGTTTAATTAACATTGGCTCTTGCACAAATACGTCCTTGGTCTTATTCTCATTTTTAGCGTTTTCATTATTAGAAAGAAAAAACATATTCTCCCGAGAAAATGAACATTGTTCTTATTTGTGATTAGAATCAATAAAAAGGGGAAAGTGAAAGAATAATAACAGTCCATATTTATTTATATGTCCAAGATATATTGGTCCCTCCTTACTGGAGGTTTCATTCTTTATGGTTTCAGTCACTCAATGCCTAAAATATTAAATAGAAAATTCTAGAAATAATCTACTCATGTTTTAAAAAACTTTGATTATAGTATATTGTTATAATTGTTTTATTATTAGATATTGTTAATCTCTTACTATAACTTACTATAACTACTTACTATAACTAGTTTATTATGCTTTATTAGGTAGAGGAAAAACATTTTATATGGGATTCTGTACTATATGTTGTTTTAGAAATCCACTGGAATTTTGGAATATATCCAGTGGGTAAGGTCCTCCTTACCCACTTTCTTCCTTGAACTTTGCCTATATAAATCTAGTAATCCTAATAACCATAGAAGATACCTTTATCATTCCCACTTCAATGATGGTAAAACTAAGGCAACATAGGTCTGTGGACTAGGGCACAATCACACAGCAAGCTTTTGGCAGAATCAGGATTCCAACACAGGAAATCGGACTTCAGACTCTGTGCTCTTAAGGTAATGGAGAATGGTTGGCACTTGATAATTCAACTGAAGTTTATGAAGTCTTGTGTCTCATGCACTGTCGAAGGAGTGACTGTTCATACACTCTTTCATTCCTTATGGACAACACCTTAACTGTTGTGCTGTATTGCTCAATATTTAAGAGAGGGGAAGGTGGTGTGGTTTGGATGTGGAATGTCCCTCCAAAAGCTCATGTATTGAAAGCCTGGTGTCCAATGCAGCAAGGTTTAGAGGTGGGATGTGGCTGGAGGAAACGGATCACTGGGGGCGTGGCCTTGGTTACTATATCTGCTCCTGACTCTCTTTCTCTCTCTCTCTCTCTCTCTCATCTTCCTCCTGGCTCCTGGCTTCCATGAGCTGCGTAGCTTTCCTCCACTGCATTGCATGGATGCCTCAAGGATCTTTCTGCTTTGGAGCCAGCTGACCATGGACTGAACCTCTGAAACCGTGAGCCAAATAAACTTGTCTAATTTGCTCTTGTCAGGTATTCTGGTCACAGCAATGAAAAGCTGACTAATACAGAAGGGGGATTCTTAGAGAAGTCAAATGATTTTTTTCACAGTGTCATAGCTGTTGTAGTCAATCTCCATGTTCTCAACTGTGGTGACATAAATGTAATAAGGAATACAGTGTGAACTCTATCAAACTGAAAACTAATTTCAAGGGATAAAAGGAATTCTGGAAAATCCAAGAGAAGGAGAAGGAATTATCAGCAATCATGAAGAATTCCGCGCGTGATGGCGCACGCTTGTAATCCCAGTACTTGGGAGGCTGAGACAGGAGGATCGCAGGTTCACAGCCAGCCTCAGTTACTTAGCAAGGCCCTCCGCAACTTAGTGAGACCTTGTTTCAAAATGAAGAATAAAAATGGGGCTGGGGATGTAGCTTGGAGGTAAAATGCCCCTGGATTCAATCCCCAGTACCACACACACAAAAAAAAAGAAATCATGGAGAATGGCACAAGTACCCAGAGTGAGTGAATCTGAAGTACGAGTAACCTCTAGCTGGATACAGCACCAAGACTGTACACATAGGAAGTAAATCTCAAATGACCTACCAGGACATTATTCTGCTGGATCAAATTATCTCTCTCAAAATTGTGGGTGGTTTTTTTAATTGCTTATGTGTTTTTTTTATTTTCATTTGAAACTTTGCAACATTGAAGACAACTTTGTCAAAGTCAGTTTCTCAGCCCTGACAGAATTGACAATGGGGACCAGACAGGATTCATATTCAGACCATAGCATATTAAATAATAATCTTTGATAAGTGACAAACGTTTCATTAAATGTGAATATATACTCATACATATATGTATATATAAGTATATGTATATATACAATATGTGTATATATATATTGCAAATATATATGTGTATATATGTAACAAATGTACATATATATTATAAATATGAAGTTGAAAATTGAATTATTTTTTCCAATTTTATAGCAGCATGAGATAAATTTATTTGTTTCTATATTTAGACACAGCAAGTAAACATCCTTTCTTATGCAGTTGCCCCTAACCTCAGATTGTTACCAATTTGCATTTCCTTACATTTTCTAGAAAGACACCATGCCTCTTTGGATCTTATTATATAAAGAATTAGGGACTTGTTTTATATATATTTTAAACTGCAGTATGATTTGATAGGTCCTTGATGTTTTTCTTTGATTTTACCTTAGAAGCAGATATTTGCTTCTCAATCATCCAACACTTTATTCAGTTTCCTTTTCCTTACAGTATTTGTTCTGATCAGCATCATATTTTATTTTTTTGTCTACATACCAGTTAGAATACATACACGCGTGTGCGTGCACACACATGCACACACACGCACACACACCAGGTAGGCATGAAACAAATTCCCCTTAAAATTGAAAGACTCCCTCTAAAATTTACAACTTCCTGATAACTTATTTTCCTGAATTTCCTCATAGTAACAGTAAAGGCTGAGGACTGTCCACTCGCTAGGCCTTATTGGTGCCAATGAAGATGAGGCCTGGCTAGAGGGACAGGATCTCTGACTGTATCAATCAGCATATGTATATTTCCTTGTTTTTATTCTATTCACCACCTCTTCTTTTAAAATAATTTCCCTTGCTCTTGAGTTCTCTGAAGATGGAAACTTGAAACCAGAATTTTTCATCTATCTTCCCTCGTAGCTGGCTTTGAATTGAACCCATTTTCCTGCCAATTTAACTCCAGCCTTAGTGGAGGAGAGAGCTGTAGAGCCTATACTCTTGCCCCATGCTGTAATGGTTCTGCCGAGTAATGGAGAGGGTTTGAACTGTTCATTATATTGCTATATCCTTAGTGCATAAAACAGAGCCAGGAAAATCAGAAGCCCACAACACATATTTGGTGAATAAGTGGTAGGATAAATAAGTAGAATACTTGCATTTTTTTCCATTGCAGGATTAGCATATTTATTTAGTAAGTCCTCCATGTATAGTTACTTCGGTTATTTCTGATTTTTCATGGTAAGATAGATAATGCATCAGCTAACATACTTGATTACTCGAGTAGAATTTGATCTTGCGAGGAAGCAAGATGGTGACGGAGTAGGAGCCCCTGAACGAGCCTGTCTCAAAACTGTCTCAGAATCGCATCAGGGACTCAGAAATAAACAACAT
>PVJS01004627.1:0-15057 GCA_004027185.1 Glis glis
GGATGACCTTTATCTAAGATGACAAAAAAGACACATATTAAAAAAAAAATAGAATGCTAATGATTACAATGATGAACAATACAGCAATTATTTATTTTGATTCTGCAGTATGTGATTCACTGACAGGGGTACTTTATATATACAAAAATCTTATTATGTCTTGTGATGCCTTTTTTTGGTACTGGGGATTGAACCCCGGGGTATTCTGCTTCCGAGCTACATCCCCAGCCCTTTTAACTTTTTTTTTTTTAATTTTGAAAAAGGGAACGCATGAAGTTGTTGAGGGTCTCTCTATGTTGCTGAGGCTTCTCTCAAACCTGAGATTCTCCTGTCTCAGCCTCCCAAGTACAGGGATTACACTTGTGTGCCACCATGCCCAAGTCTTGTGATAATTTTTATAGTATTTTCCCTAAAGGTTATGCTGGTAAAAATGAGTGAATCAAGATTATAAGTGATGGAGTAACTTTCAAACTATAAAGTTCTTTCAAGGAGAAAATCACCTTTCTCTTTCAGATATCAGTCAGTTCTTTGAGATATCATTAACCCTTTATCATTTAAATGCAAAGTTGTTTTATATTTATGTATGATTCCCAGATGATTAACTGATGGCAATTCAGACCCAGCCTACATGTTGTCTATTCTTCACATATGAACACTGAGAATAAATGTTATTTATATCTGTTTATCTGAGGATGATTGGGCATTGAATGATTAATCAACAAACTTGAAGGAGAGAAATTGCTAAACTAGGATAGGATCCATTTTATTTGTTAATCTAGAACTTGTCAAGAATCAACCGAATGCTATTTAATAGAATTTATTTCGACAGTGTTTTGGGTGGATAATATTCTTCAATTCTATCTTGCTTAATATTTTTATTTTCACTTTTTAAGTTACCTCCTATGTATCATAATTTTAAGGATCATATATCAGTTGATTAATTGTAGTTGCCCATGGTGTCTGTTCTCCATGCCTTTTTATTATGTCTTCATTCTTTCTTCATTACTCTTCTATCTGAGTATATTTATCACCCATTGTCCATGGTTGCAGTGTGCATCGTGTCCTTTGTCATAAGTCTTTTGTTGTGTTGCAACTTCTATTTGCCAGCACACTAAATTAATAGTTCTATTTGTATCTAACTGATGCAACTTTTATTTATACCAGAATAGACTGGAGTCATTTGCTAGTATGTTCTGTTGTATACAACAGGTCTCTTTGTGGTCAGGGACTTTTGCTTCTTGTTTTGTACAGTACAGCTTTTCACAGGACCGGAGTGATTGCGCAGATCTGAGCAAGTGCTGTGGGTGGGTAGATGCAGTTCCCAGCTGGTCTCTGGTTCATGAGCATGTGGTCAATGGGTATAAAGCAAGCTATCCCTGGCATTCGACTTCTGGAGAGATTCACTAGAAATAGCTATCCAAGGGACAAAGGAATATGGTTTTTCACTTTTTGTTTATTCATTTTTTAAGTTTACCAATAACATTGCATGTTTTTACCTTATACAACATAATATTTTGAAATACATATACATTGTAAGATGGTTAAACAATACCTAATTAACAGATGCATTATATCACATTGTTATAATTTTTGTGGTGATATCACAAAACATCCACTCTCCTTGCATTTCCCCACAATACATCACATTATAAACCATAGTTACCTTGCTGTGCATATGTTTTGAAATGTATTCCTCCTATGTAACTGTAATTATCTAGCCTTTCACCAACAACTGCCTTTTGCTCCCTTCCCCTAAACACCCAGCCTCTGCTGCCCTTCTCTCTACAATGCCAACTTCGCTGGATGCCACGTGAGTAAGATCATGTGGATATTTCTTTCTATACTTAGCTTATTTTGCTTAACATAAAATCCTCTAAGTCCGTTTGTGCTGTCACGAATGGCAGGATTTCCTTCTTTTTTGAACCAGATTCTCCCATAACTTCTCTGTAGATTGGAGAAACATTCACAACTTATTTCACACGTAACTATCAATTTAAAGCTGACAGTTATTAAATATTCCATTTAATTCTCTATTTTTCAAGAGGCCCAACTGACTGAAAATCTTTGCTCAGAAAATTTATTTCCATTCTCTTTATCTTTCCCTTAAATGAATGATATCTTCCAATGACATGATGATCAATTATACATTCTACTAAGAACAGCAGAGGGACATGTTATTAATAGTTGTGGTTGAACCACTAAAGATGTGTAAGACCTTTTGATTCAAAATATGTGTATGAAACCCGGGGGAAGCTATACATTCATCTTCACTATCTTAATCTCTCAAGTCCCATGTTTAAATGACATCATTTCTACTCAGTGTTTTGTCCTTGCATTTTATCATTTGTTTAAACATTTAGGTAGCTAAGACACTAAGTCCATTAAAACATCTATTTTCAAACAATGTTCTCTAGGAAGTATAATGTATATTAATGTTTATTTATATGTCATTGATTCATATACTTTTTTGTGTGGTTATAGCAATTCTAGTTTTTAACAAGAAACTTGATGAAATGTTAAAGAGGGAATCTCTACGAAGAGAAAAACATTGTTTTTCATTGTGAATTTTGTCAGCATGTTATACACACATCAAAACATTTATTCACAAGCATGCATGAGTCAGAAGTGCACATATTTGTGAATTTTCATAAGATACAAATAGTCATGTAAATGGCCCCTGCATATGACTAAGAATCAGAACATGGTTTACATCAGAGAAGTCCCCCCTATGTGCTCCCAAATTCACCCCTACCCTTCCCAGGTAATCCCTTTCATAAATTCTAATACTAACATTAGTTCTGCCTGTTTTTGAACTTCATGTGAATTAAATCATGCTCTGAGTAGACCTTGGGCAAGTCAGAAAATTAGACGCTGATATTTCCCCAACTTGTTTCTACTATTTTCAACTCTGCTCCATGAGTAGCTGCCATTTTCCAACAATAGTATGCTCCTTGTGGTTCTAGTTTGCATTTTCCTGACAAGTAATCAAATTGAGAAACTTTGTGTTTATTAGGAAATTTGGAATCCATGAAATGCTAACATATAATATTTGTCTATTTTTAGATAAAGTTAAATTATTTTTGCTTATTGGTTTGTATGAACTCTTTATATATTGTGAAGTGATTCCTTTTGTAGGATATAGAGTCAGCCGTCATTATTCATGGATTCTGTATTTGTACATTCATCCACTCATCAGAATTTATTCCTAACCTCAAAATCATCATTCACAGCATGTGTGTGGTCGTTTACATACATGTGCTGAAAAGTTTGAACACAGTTTTCTGACACGTGTTCCCAGCTGAAGCTGAGAAAGATAATGATCTGCCTTCTTTCTTCGGCTTCATGCAGAGATGAGCAGAGGTCAGGGGTTAGCTCAGTGTGCTGCAGGGAGCCCTGGATTTGGGGCGAGTTCGATAGGATGTGAATCCCAGCATGGTGCTTCCTAGTGAGGTGGCTTCAACCAAGGCATTGAACGCTTGTGAATCTTTTTTCTCTTTTGTAAAATAAAGACAAGGGCATCCACCAGGATGAGTTATTTTTAGGTTTTAAGGTTATACTCTATGAGATTATTTCTATATAAACTCTAAATATTTGAAATGGCTTTATAGAACATAACTAGTTGAATTAATAAAAAGGACTCTACTACAGAAATAGTTTCATAATCTGTGCTTAGTTTTTTACTCTTTTGTTTGTTTTTGGTGCTGGGAATTGAACCTAGGAGCATTCAGTATTATTGTTGTTATTAATCTGGTGATTATATGTGTTTGGGGCTGTTTCTGAATTCTTTTGTGTTTACTAATCAATTTGTAAATCCATAACTAATACCATACTTTTCTGTGTGTGCATGTGTGTGGTATTGGGGATTGAATTCAGTAGCATTCTACCTCAAAGCTACACCCCCAGCCTTTTTTAAAATTATTTTTTGTTTTGAAACAGGGTCTCACTAGGTTGCTGAGCATCTTGCTAAATTGCAGAGGCTGGACTCAAACCTGCAATCCCTCATCCCAGCCTCCCAAGCACTGAGATTACAGGCTTGTGGCACCGCGTCTGCCCCACACTTTCTTAGAAACTATAGATTCACAATGCTTGCCAGCATGCTGGCCCTGGGGTCAGTCCCCAGCACAACAAGACAAACAACAAAACAAACACTACTGGATACTGATTTGAATTACATTGGATCTATAATTTATTTTGGGAATAACTGATATCTTTGTATTATGAGATCTATCAAACTTTGAATGTGGTATATGCTCATTAATTTATTTTTCAATTTTCCCATGTTACATCATGCCTTATTCAGTATATAAAATTTGTACATATTTCTTTAGATTTATTCCCTGGGTGGCTAATATTTTATAAACTAGGTTTTGTTAAAAGATGTTTTACAAGTCACATTTCCTTTTTCTTGCTGATAAATAGAAATGAACTTATTTTGCTATTAATGGCACTGTTTTGAGCTTACACTGTTAAGTTTTCAAGTTTATTTGTGGACTCTTTAGGACTTGTCTTTCTACATAACCATGTCATCTGTGAATAATAATCATATAATTTCTTCTTACTTAACCTTTTTTTTTTGTACTGAGGGTTGGACCCAGGGGCACATTACTTCCAAGCTAAATCCCTATCCCTTTTCATTTTTTATATTGAAACAGGGTCTTGATAAGTTGCTGAGTCTGGCCTCAAATCTATGATCCTCCTGTCTCGGCCTCCCAAGTAAAGTAAGGTATAAAGCAAGGCACCTGCCTTCTTATTTAATCTTCATATTTCTTCCTTCCTCCTCTTGCCTCTGGCCCTGTGAGAAGGTCCCAGGGTCCCTCTGAGCACAGTGGCATGGGAAGCCCCCTGCATGCCCCTGACAGTCCCAGGGTGCTGTCCTCACTTGCCCAGGAAGCACAGTGTAGGTGTGACTGTGTCTCTAGTCAACAGATTGAAGGAAAAACCTCCTAACTTAGTTTGCTGAGAGTTTTTATACTGAACGAGTGTTGAAATCTGTCAAATGATTTTTTGCATCTAAGATATGATTGCAGGATATATTAGTTTTCTATTGTTGCTCCTGGTGGGTCAGGAACTTTAATATTTGTTTCACAGTATTTCTGATGGGCTTTTTTTTAAGTGACTTTGTGCTAAAGTTTTTAATCTTCCCATGCTGTGAAGCCCCAGAAGCAAAAAATTAAAAATTAAAAAAAAATAGTGATGGGCTCAGGTCCTCCAGCCTGCACGCACATACCTAAATCTCTTCTGAACTTTATTTTCTCTGCAGCCTTTGCAAGACCTTTCAGCCCCCTGCCTGTGGCTCAGAATCCACAAAGCCCTTGGGGTCAGAGCAGCCCCCAGAAGTCCTCTCAGCTCAAACAGCTTCCCTCCTCTCCAGAGAATTAGCTCTCCAGTTCTGATTCCCCCAGCTCTTCTCCACTGACTTCAAACCAATTATTTCTCATTTTATCAGACTTTTCCTATTGTATTTGTGAAAGTTTTACTCAGCTAACTACCCCACTTCAAAGGGAAGCAGTAAAGCGCCTCTGTTTAAGTTAACTTATGTTGGACGCTATAATTAAACAATCAAATAGTTTAGAGAAAATGGCTCTGGAATTTTATAGCAAATACCATAATAATCCTATCCCAAATATTTTAATTTTATTCCTGTCATTTTTCCCATGATTATAGAGGTACATGTTATTTATAAATAGAGAAATTAGAGATTAGAGTGCCGTGTTTTACATTTTCACTTGATATTGTATCATACATATTTCTCTATTTCTCCATGTAGAATAATTTTGTTTCTTTTTTTCTGCCTCAGCCCATATCATTTATCTGGCACATTATATACCTTTTTACTTTTTCTATGATTATGTACTATATAAAATATCTACTACCAGCAATGCTTAATGGTTGCTTTATATCAACCTTCTACTAACAACAAATATATAAATTGGACCAGACATATTAAAAATAACTATTGTTGAAAAGATCACAGAACCACCATGCCCTTCAAGATTTTCAGGGCAACAATCTGAGAGGGAAGAGAAACTCACAGAGGGGGACCTGAGGTGGCTCTGCCTTTCCCCTTCACAGCATTTGATGACTTTGGGTTGGTGAAAATACTGTGCTAGAGAAAATACAAGTGATAGAATACAGAAAGCCATCCACTCTGAGGGGAACAGAGAAAGCTGAAATCATTTGGAAGAAAACTTTTCAATAGGTTATCAAAATTTAAAACCTGCAAACCCTTTGAACAAATGTTTTACAAACAATTTCATATCTATAAGTCCAACTCTACCTATCTGAAATATGAAGATGGGACGAGTAAAATTGGCTACTGTAAATATATGTAGGCAGCATTTTATAGTTTTTTTTTTACAAGAGAAGGAAATGGGTTCTCATAAGACTATTATAATGAGGGAAAATGTACTGTCATGAATATAGTTTCTCTTTCCATATATGTTAACACATTTGTTAATTAGAAAAGAGATGAATAAGCCAGGTGTGGTGGCATATGATTGTAGCCCCAAGTACTTGGGAGGTTGAGACAGGAAAATCGTAGATTTGAGGCCATCCTCAGCAACTTAGCAAGACCCTCAGCAACTTAGACAGACCCTGTTTCTCTAAGTAAAAAAAATAAAAAAAAAAGATCTGGGGTTGTAGCTTGGAGTTCAATCCACAGTACAGAGAGAGGGAGAGGGAGAGGGAGAGAAAGGTAAATAGTAGGTATAACAGGTTAAAAAAAAGCACATTTGTATATGTGTCCTTGCATACTTTACCCAGTACCTACCAACTGTAAAGTGCACACAACTCCGCACAGGGAAGGGAGTGTAGTGAGTGGTTAGGGTTGAGGAGGAGGCTTGGAATTTTATCTTGTGCATTTGTTGTTGCTTAAACCTTTTATAGCAAGAACATTTATGAATTCTTTGAACACTGAGGCATACCTCTGTAGTAAAATGTTGCTCTTAAGAATGCTTTCTTTCTCCCCTTACAGTTTGTAATCAGTTAGTCTCTGTGCCCATTATTTCCCAAGGAGAAAATTCACTGAGGTCTCGATAACCAAAAATTATGTATATTTTGTATTTAGCAAGTTTTTTCTCAGAACAGTCCTATGGATCATATAACTGACTGTATTCCTTATAATCTATGATCTAAGCCCACTAGGTCTACCTTTATGGTGCAGTTGGCAGGTGTAAAGTAATTGCTAAGACTGATCAGAAAGAAAATCTAGAAATTATAAGGTAATAAGGCTTCATATGTTATGATTATGGACAGTTTTAATAGCTAGAATATTTGAGTATTTTTGGCAGGAATACAATGAATGGGATAATTGAATTGAAGATCTTGTGATGTCATTGAGAGAAACTGCCAGCAAGATACCAGGTAGAGATGCTGTCAAGAGAAAGGAGTTGTGCGGCGCAAAGTTTTTGAATCCCAGGAGGAAAGAGGACCCTTGGAAGGTGTTTGCACGGGGACCCTGAGCCTCTGGAGAAAGGGTAAGCAGAGCTGTGTTCCCACTCACTGCCCCTTTACCACTGGTCCAGAATTGCCCTCCTAAAACCTCCACCTGTGAATAGCTCCTTCAGCAGGGATGCAGATTAAGCACCTGGGAGTCCAGAGAGAACATGTCCAATGGCAGAAAAAAATCACCTGACAGGGCTGATCAAACTTACATTTTTATGTTTTGATTTCTTTCTGTTGTATGATGTAGGATGTTATACTAATTTGAGTTCATACATGGCTAGAGTGAGCCCGAGAATGTGGGCCAGGTCTTCCTGGGCAAGGGAGGAGGATGACCCCTGAGGCTCCTCTGGGCAGTGGAATTGACTGGGCCAGTGTCACCCTGGGGAAGGCAGCGTGACCTATGCAGAGATGACACAAACACGTCCCCAGGCTGGAACACTTGGAATTCCAGCCCTAGCTTCTGAGATGGTTGTTTTCCTTGGAAAAATATCTACAAAGGAGTCAAGAGTGTGGTTCAGGGGCCATCCATGGGGCAGGCCATCTCTTGCCTCCTGCCTGGGGCTTGGTCACATGGGTCACTTTAGCCAAAGGGAAATGAACAAGTTGCACACAGGCAGGGGCTCAATGAGCACGTGACGATCTGGGGCTCACGCGGTGGGGACGCTGCTCTGAGAGCACCCAGCAGAGAAGCTGCAGTGTGAGAAAGCACGTGAAAGTCCAGATTCGCCTGGAGGAAGAACTCACCGGGTCCAGAGGGTCCCTGCTCAGCGCCGATCGAGCCACTGGGGATTCGGGGCTTGCTGTACAGTGGTAGGTAACTGGGGATCTTTGCCACCTCCCTGGAGTGAATGCTCAGCACCTAGGCTGCATGGTTATGTGGCCTCTCCAGAGCCCTCCTTTCCCACCAAGATTACAAAATGCCCCTGGATTCCTTAGCAGTGTGCAGAGACCTGCCACTGAGACCCAAACGTGTTTCTCATCCCCTGTCTTCACTTCTACACCTGCTATATCATTCACCCCAGAAATCCATGTTTATCTGTTCCTGGAAACTCCCTCCTGGAGCCCACAGCACCTAGGCAGTGGCTAAGCTGACCCGTTTCATGGGAGGGATGTTAGCACTCAGTCTTGCTGCAGGCTGGCTTACAGCTAGTGTTACCCCTTAGTCCACCGCCACAGCCCACCTAACCTGGAGAAGCCTGGCAGAGAAGGGGTGGAGATGAAAAGTCAAAATAGCTTTCCTGAGGGAGATCTGGTCCACTTTATTGGAAATTCCTCTTTCTCGAGAAGGAGGTTATAGGAATAGTGGAATTTGAAGTGCTAGGACTACTGGGTAAGATGCTACCCTGGCATCCATCAGTGGCCACTAGAAGAGCCACCACGTAGCTTATGATTGATACCTAGGTCTCTGGAGTCCAGCATCAATCCTGGCTCTCCCAATTAAGTTTCATGTGCTTGTGCAACTTTCTTATTCTCTCTGTGCCTCAGTTTCTTCATTTATAAGTGGAATCCCATAGGGTTGCAGTGAGAATTCAGTGAGTTAACACATGTGTAATCGTGTCAATTTCTTTTTTTATATGGTACTGGGGATTGAACACAAGGGCATTCTTCCTCTGAGCTAGACCCCTATCTATCTATCATCTATCTATTATCTATCTATCTATCTATCTATCTATCTATCTATCATCTACATAACTATCATCTATCTATCATCATCTATCTATCATCATCTATCTATCATCATCTATCATCTATCTATCATCTATCTATCATTATTAACTATCATCATCATCTATGTATCTATCATCTATCTTCTATCTATCATCTATCTATCTATCATCTATCTATCTATCATCTATCTATCTATCATCTATCATCATCTATCTATCATGTATCTATCATCTGTCTATCTATCATCTATCTATCTTCTATCTTCTATCTATCATCTATCTATCATCATCTATCTGTCTGTCTATCTATCTATCATCATAATCTATGTGTTTATCTATCATCCTATCATCTATCTATCATCTATCATCTATCTATCATCTATCTATTATCATCTATCTATTATCATCTATCTATCTATCATCTATCTATCTTCTATCATCTATCTAGCTAGCTATCATCTATTTGTCACCATAATCTATGTATCTATCATCTATCTATTTATCTATCATCTATCTATCTATCATCTATCTATCATATATCTATCTATCATCTATCATCTATCTATCTATCATCTATCATCTATGTATCATCTATCATCTATCTATCTATCATCTATCATCTATCTATCATCTATCATCTATCTATCTATCATCTATCATCTATGTATCATCTATCATCTATCTATCATCTATCTATCATCTATCATCTATCTATCTATCATCTATCATCTATGTATCATCTATCATCTATCTATGTATCATCTATCATCTATCATCTATCTATCATCTATCATCTATGTATCATCTATCTATCTATCTATCATCTATCTATCATCTATCTATCTATCATCTATCATCTATGTATCATCTATCATCTATCATCTATCTATCATCTATCTATCTATCATCTATCATCTATGTATCATCTATCATCTATCTATCTATCATCCATCTAGCCTCTTCTATTTATTTTGCTGCATTGTAATTATTCATCATAGTGAGGTTCAGAGTAGTAGAAACATACATGCACACAGCATTCGTGTTTTGATACAGGGTCTTGCTAAGTTACCATGCGCTGGCCTCGAACCTGCAACCCTTCTGTGTCAGCCTCCCTAGTACTGGGATTGCAGGCATGTGCCACTATGTCTGCAATATTGTCCGTTTTGTCAATCTTGCCAATTTATGGCACAAAGAAAGCATTTAAAGCATGTGAACTGTTATTACAAGTGGTGGGGTATGTGTTCTCCATCTTGAGGGCCACCCTATTTGTACTCAGTTGGGCCAGAAAACTGATGTAGGATGGCAGACCAGTGGGTTTCTTCCCAATAAGAAAGAAGAGCTATACTGAGCTCCTGTCCTGTACTTCTTATCATAGTTCAGAGCCTCCAAGAATTGACTGAGAAAGGAGTTTGCAGCTATCTGTAGAGGGATACCCCCAGTGAAATCATTAGGATTGTAACTGATGAATATAGCATTTGATGCTTCAAGGAAAGAATACACGTAAATATTTCATCTAATTCTTTCCTGGGAGGAAAATCACATCACATTTTTGTTGTATCTTCTTCTCAGTTCATTTTGGTAACTGCCCTACTTTTTTTTTCCATTTTCTTGTCTGAATTCATGGTCTGAGAACATTTCAACCATTGTGCTCTGTATGATTCATACACGCCATCACAACACGCTCTCTCCAGCATAGAGAGAGGCGGCCTCCAGGTCCCTGATGACATTGTAAAGACGTTGTTGCTTTGGAGATATCGTCTCTGAAATTCAAAGTCAGTACTGTAATTCCAACACAAACCCTTCCTATAAGCCATGCATCCAGTTCTGACTATACTTTGCAGGATTGGGCACCGAGCTGAATCACTTTTGGAGACATTCTTCATATTTTCTCACATTTTCCTCCTTCTACAGCCCTACGAGTAGAGAATGAAGGTCAAAATGAATAACTGAGGCCGCATTTTTCCCTTTGATGATATCCAAGCTCTCATTTTAGTAAATCCACTAGTTGGTATTTGATTCCATCGTTCATTCCCTCCTATTGTTATAATTTTCCAGAATTAAGAATAATAGTGTTTATATTTCAGACCCAGTTAAAAAGAGAGTTCTTTTGGACACAATGTTAGGGCATTTTGTCAGAAGACTGAGGTTCTCAGTAGATGAACATTACATTGGGATCCAGCACCCACATCCTGCCAAGGAAGATGAGAACACTGATGAAGAGATTGTAAATCACACACAAAAGAATGAGACACATCACAAGCCTCCTGTGAATCAGCATACAAATTAGTGCCAACGTATCTATATTCACAAGTCATACCAGAAACAATGAGATAGTGCTATTGTTCTTCTAGACGTGAATATTGAGTCACTTATAAAAAGCCTTCTTAAAAATGCTGCCCATGTTCCGTAATGGTCTGTGTGAAGTAGGTGGAGAGGAAGGTCCGCGTCAATGACTTCTAAAGGAGATAGGGCTGCTTACAGAACACTTACACACAAAGGGACCTTGGAAATCCTCTTTTCACCTCAAGGAAGGACACTGTGTTTATCACTGGGTGGATCCGCTCCCCTAGGTGGGCGGCCCTCACCAGCGGGAGGAGTTGGTACATTCTTTCCGGGTGTCCTGCAAGCTTCTTTATTACAAAACCATTTCCTTTTCTGATTGTTAATCTTTATTCTACTACTGTGTCCCTTTATTTCTTTTGCCCTCAGTTGCCAGAGCCGAAAAGCTCACTCCACTTCCCCTTTCTTGAACTTTCTTAGCAGCCAGGACTCAAGACCTTAGTCTTCCACATGGTCCAATCAGCAAACGCGTTACATCGCTGAAGCCTTGGCCCCTGCTGGCCTTGGGGACATTAGATCCCTGAGACCACAGTGCTGCTTTCTCCCTTCCTCTCACTTTGTTATTTAAGGAGGACAGGAGCCTGCACTCAATAGTGCAATCCGCCCAAACCCCATTCAACACTGATGAGACCCTTGGAGATAATAATCATCCTGCCTTTAATTTAGCTCTAGAATTAAGGCTTGTGATCCTTCCTTAGCAAAACACTTGCCCTTTGGAGGAATTGTGTCTCCTGAATAGAAAATGTACATCTAGTAGTGTAGGGATACTGAGGCTTTTTCCTAGGGATCCTTGTGGGATTTCACTAAATTCTGCCTTGTGAAAATTATAGTTCAATTTGTCTCCAATTTTTAAATAACTGCTGCCTAAATCAAATATTATTTGAGGCCTATGATATTCCTTTAAACCAGATTTTTTCCAAATTCTAAGAAATGAACTAATTGTTCTGGAAGATTTTCATAGACATTTATAGGAAGGGGTTCTGTAATCAAATACAGCTGTGGAAGGGGGCGTACTGTTGTTTCATTGGAACGAACATTCACAATGCCTATTAGTATAAGAAAAAATTATGTCATGCAGAAGAAAAGCATGTTTAACTTGTTTAAATCAACATTTTCTAAATTTATATTTGCATTAGACTAGTATCCCATAAACTATTAGGAAAAGCATAGTGCTCTATAAACTATTTAGAAAGTGAATTTCTAAGCCATTTTTTGATCTTACTATTTTGACTTCTCCCATTCCATGGCACATTATGATTTCCAGAGTTAAACTTTTCTACATTCACTTCCCTCTATCCTCCATCTGCATTTATTTTTTTTTTTTTTTGCAGTACCAGGGATTGAACCCAGGGGCGTTCTACCTCCGCGCTACACCCCCGGCCCTATTTTTTTATACTTTATTTTGAAACCGGGTCTCATGAAGTTGCGGAGGGCCTCACTAGGTAGGCAGAGAGAGAGAGAGAGAGAGAGAGAGAGAGAGCTGAGGCTGGCCGCGAACCTGGATCCTCCAGTCTCCGCCTCTCAAAGTACTGGGATTACAAGTGTGCGCCACCATGCCCAGCCTTCATTTTTATTCTTATGTATATTTTCACATTTTAAGCTCAATATGTACATATGTATTTCTTTCTAACCATGCTGTCAGATCTTTCATAGGTTTTGGAATTTATCAATATCCAACTTTTTGTCATCCTAGCACAACAGGGGCTCAACTATCAAGGTGACCATAAATGGATTCAAAAGGTTTTCCCTGCCTCCTCCTCTTTGATGTTATACTTAGCAGCTCTTCTAATTCTGAATACAGAGTTCCTGTGTTATTTACTTTGTCTCCTTCATCCTGACAAGCTCTCCTCCCCAAATTTTAGAAGAATGAGAAGTGCAGGATTCTCATTTTGTTAATTAAGTGACTATATACTCACAGGTAATCTCAACAGAAAAAGAGAAAGAAAAACTAGTTTTATATTTTTTATATATGGTAATTGTATTGGTGCATTGTAGTCTTACATCATAACATAGGTCATAATGATGGGGACATACATGCACTCAACATTTGGTGAGATTAACCCCCATTCCCTCTACACTCCCGCCCTTCCCCATACATGATATTGAGATTGGCACTGGTAATGTCACATTTGTACATAGAATCAATGGAAGTATTTCCTTCAATAATTCTCCCTCCCCCACAACCACCACCCTTTCCTAGACGCCCTCATCACTCCCCTGAGATTTCTCCTCCATTATCTGAAGTCTATTTTTTTTGGCTTGTATATATACCTTAATACATGTATTTATTTATTTTTTGGTTGTTATTTTTTTATTGGTGCATTATAATCATATATCTTGATGGGTTTCAGGGTGATAGAAGTATATGTGCAAACATCAGTCAATTAACCCTCCCCCAATTCCCACCCCCATTCCCTCCCTCTTCCCTCCTTCTCCTACTCAGCATAGTAGTTGACTTTGATATATTTGTGTATGTACATCCTGAGCATTAGGGTGTTTCCCTCTTCCAACCTCTCATCTCCCTCAATTAGGTCACCTTCTTTACTCATCTGAGGTTTTCTCCATCTTTGTCTGGAGTCCCTCCTATGACCTATTCTCCCTAGCTTCCGCATATTAGGGAAAGTCACTTTTTGTGACTGACTAATCTCACTAAGCATAATGATCTCTAATTCCATCCACTTCCCTGCAAATGATGTAACTTTATTCTTCTTGATGGCTGCATAAAATTCCATTGTGTACATATCCCACAGTTTTATAATCCATTCATCTGTTGATGGACATCTTGGCTGGTTCCATAGTTTGGGCATTGTGAATTGTGCAACTATAAACATAGATACGCATGCATTAGTCTGGTCATTTGGATCCATTCTTTTGGGTAGATACCTAGAAGTGGTATTGTTGGGTCATAATGTAGGTTTATTCCCAATCTTCCGAGGTCCTTCACACTGTTTTCCAAAGTGGCTGCACTAATTTGCAATCCCACCAACAGTGTATTAGAGTTCCTACTTCTCCACATCCTCACCAGTTTATGTTATTGTTTGTGTTTTTAATGATTGTCATTCTAATTGGGGTTAGGTGAAATCTCAGGATAGTTTTGATTTGCATCTCTCTGATTGCTAATGATGTTGAACATTTTTTCATACATTTATTGACCATTTGTATTTCTTCTTTTGTCAAGTGTCTATTTAGTTCACTTTCCCATTTTTTGATTGGGTTGTTTGTGTTTTTAGTGGTGAGTTTCTTGAGTTCTCTATATAGTCTAAATATTAGTCCTCTATCAGAGGAGTAGCTGGCAAAAATATTCTCCCATTCTGTTGGCTCTCTGTTGAGGTTCTTGAGAGTTTCCTTTGCTGCACAAAAGCTCTTCAGTTTGATGCAATCCCACATATTGATCCTCATTTTAATTTCTGGTGCCTTTGGGGTCTTGTTGAGGAAGTTTTTGCTTGTGCCTATGTGTTGAAGAGTTGGATCTATGCCCTCTTCAAGTAGCTGCAAAGTCTCTGGTATAATTTCCAGGTCTTTGATCCACCTTGAATTGACTCCTGTCCAAGGTGTGAAACTGGGATTTATTTCCATTTTTCTGCATTTGGTTAACCAGTTTTGCCAA
>PVJS01004627.1:15157-68269 GCA_004027185.1 Glis glis
AGAGAGAGAGAGAGGAAGAGAGAGAGAGAGAGAGAGACAGGGAGAGAGAGAGAGAGAGAGAGAGAGAGAGAGGGAGAGAGAGAGCGCTGAGGCTGGCCATGAACCCGGATCCTCCGGTCTCCGCCTCCCAAAGTACTGGGATTACAAGTGTGCGCCAGCATGCCTGGCCTTCCAGTGTATGTTTTTGGCTCCTTTGTCAAAAATCAATTGGCTGTAAGTGTGTGGATTTGTTTCTGAGTCTTCTATTCTCCTCCATTGGTTAATGTGTCTGTTTTTGTACCAATACCATGATGTTTTTATTACTATGGCTTTGTAATATAGTTTGAAGTCAGGTATTGTGATGCCTCCTGCATGGTTCTAGTTGCTAAAAACTACTTTGGCTATTCTGGTTTTTTTGTTTTTCCAAATGAATTTAAGAACAGATTTTTCTATGTCTGTGAAGAATGACCTTGGTAATTGAATGGGTATTGCATTGAATCTGTAGATCACTTTTGGAAGAATGACCATTTTAATGATATTTATTCTGCCTATCCAAGAGCATGGGAGGTCTTTCCAACTTCTAAGATCTTTAATTTCTTTTTTCAATGTTTTGTAGTTTTCCTTGTAGAGGTCTTTTACATCCTTGATCAGGTTTATTCCTATGTATTTTATTGTTTTGGGGGATATCATGAGTGGAAATGTCTTCTGGATTTCTTTTTCAGTGGATTTATGGTTGGCATACAGAAAAGCTAATTTCTTAAGATTGATTTTGAATCCAGACACTGCTGAATTTGTTGATCAGTTCTATAAGCCTTTTTGTTGAGTTTTTTGGGTCTTCTAAGTATAATATGTCATCTACAAATAGAGATAGTTTCATTTCTTCTTTTCCTATTTGTACTTCTTTGATTTCCTTCTCTTACCTTATTGCTCTGGCTAGAGTCTCTAGTACTATATTGAAAAGGAATGGTGACAGTGGACATCCTTGCCTTGATCTTGTTTTTAAGGGGAATTCTTGTCATTTTTCCCCTTTAACATGATGTTGGCTGTGGGCCTATTGTATATTGCCTTTATGATGTTGAGGTATGTTACTTCTATTCTGATTCTCTGCAGTGTTTTTATCATGAATGGGTGTTGGATTTTGTCAAATGCTTTTTCAGCATCTATTTAAATGATCATGTGATTTTTTCTTTAGTTCTGTTTATGTGGTGGATTACATGGTTTGTTTTTCTTATATGTTGAACCAGTCTTGCATCCCTGAGATGAACCCAACTTAGTCATGGTGTATGATTTTCTTGATGTGGTTTTGAATGTGCATTGCTAGTATTTTGTTTAGAAGTTTTGTGTTTAAGTTAATCAATGATATATGCCTGTAGTTTTCTTTTCTTGAGCTATCTTTATATGGTTTTGTTATTAATGTGATGTTGGCTTCATAGAATGCATTTGGGAGAGTCCTGTTTCTTTCTATTTTATGGAATAGATTGAGGAGTATTGGGATTAGTTCTTCTCTAAAGGTTTTATAAAATTCACCTGGGAAACCATCTGGACCTGGGCTTTTCTTTGATGGTAGGCTCTTTATTGCTGCTTCAATCTCTTTGATTGCAATAGGTTGATTTAAATTTTCTATATCTTCTTGATTCAACTTAAGAAGGTTGTGTGTGTCTAGAAATTCATCAATTTCTCTCAGGTTTTCCATTTTGTTGGAGGATAGCTTTTCAAATTAGTTTCTGATAAGCCTATGGATTTCCACACTGTCAGTGGTAATATCACCTTTTCCTCTCTTATTTTAGTAATTTGGATTGATTCTCTTTCTTTTGGTTAAGTTGGCTAGTGGTTTATCTATCTTGTTTATTTTTTCAAGGAACCTGCTTTTGGTTTGTTTATTTTTTGTATTTTTTTATTCTCAACTTCATGGATTTCTGCTCTGATTTTAATAATTTCCTGTCTTTTACTGGATTTGGGGTTAGACTGTTTTTCAAGGGCTTTGAGGTGTGTCATTCGTTTATTTATTTGGTGATTTTCTGTTCTTATGTGAGCACTCAGTGCTGTGAATTTTCCTCTTAATTACTGCCTTCAGGGTGTCCCAGAGATTTTGATATGTTGTGTCTCTGTTTTTCTTTGTTTCTAAGAATTTCTTAATTTCTCCCCTTTCCTAATTTCTTCTGTGACCCATTCATCATTCAGTAGTGTGGTGTTCAGACTCTACATGTTTATGAGGTTTCTCTGGGTCTTCTTATAGTTGATTTCTAGTTTCATTCCATTATGGTCTGAAAAGATACAGGGGATTATATCACATTTTTTTAACTTGGTAGTACTCACTCTGTGGCCTAGGATATGGTCTATTTTAGAGAAGGTTCCATAAGCAGCTGAAAAAATAGTCAATTCAGCTGTAGTTGGGTGGAATATTCTATATGTGTCTAGTAGGTCCATTTGATTTATGGTGTTCCTTAGGTCTGAGGCATCTTTACTGACCTTTTGCTTGAAGATCAATCTAGTGGTGTGAGGGTGTGTTGAAGTCTCCCAATATTATTGAATTGGGATCTATGTGTGACTTAATGTCATGAAGAATTTCTTTAATGAAATTGGTTGCACCTATGTTTGGGGCATAAATGTTGACTATTGTTATATTCTCTTGCTGGAATGTTCCTTCCTTTTACTTGAAATAAATGTCCTTCTTTGTCTCTTCTGATAAGTTTAGGTTTGAAGTCTAATTTGTCTGATATCATAGTTGCTACTCGTGCTTGTTTTCAAATTCCGTTAGTGTGGATTACCTTGCTCCATCCCTTCACCTTTAGTTTGTGCGTATCTTTACTTGTAATGTGTGTTCCTTGCAGGCAGCATATAGATGGGTTGTGATTTTAATCCATTTTGCCAATTTGTGTCTTTTGATTGGGGAGTTGAGGCCATTTATATTCAGTGTGATTATTGAGAGATGAGTTTTAATTCCTAACATTTTGAGTTTTAATTTCTGTTCAGAGTAGTGTTTGTTCTTTGCCTAGTAGTTTGTTTGATGGTAATAATTATTTCTCTGGTTCTGACATTTCTTTATTATTTCTACTTTGTAATTAATCTCTTTGTGTATTTTCTCTAATGCTGGTTTAGAAGACATAAAGTCTTTCAGCTTCTGTTTTTCGTGGGAGGTTTTTATTTCCCCATAAAATTTAATAGATGTCTTTGCTGGGTAGATAAATCTTGGCTGGAAGTTGTTTTCTTTCAGAGTTTGGAATATGTCACTCCAGGCCCTCCTGGCTTTCATGACTTGGTTTGGAAAGTTGAAAGTGATTTTTATTGGTTTATCTCTGAATGTTACTTGGTCTTTTACTCTCATTGCTTTTAAGATTCTCTCCTTGACCTCTACATTAGTCGATTTGATCATTATGTGGCCTGGTGAACCTCTTCTCTGATCTTGTCTATTAGGGGTTTTGTATATTTCCTGTACCTGTGTGTCGCCCTCTTTCTCTATATTGGAAAAAAGTTCTAATATTACTTCTCTGAAAGGATTATTGATTCCTTTGGTTTCAGCTTCTATTCCTTCTTCTGTGCCTATTATTCTTAGGTTTGCTCTTTTAATATTGGCCGAGATCTCTTCAATGTCCAATTCATGCTGTAGAATTGTTTTTTCTTTCTCTCTTTTTTTTTTTTTTTTGCAGTACCAGGGATTGAACCCAGGGTCGTTCTACCTTTGAGCTACACCCCAGCCCTATTTTTCATCCTTTATTTTGAGACCAGGTCTCACTAAGTTGCGGAGGCCTCACTAAGTAGTTGAGGCTGGCCGCGAACCCAGATCCTCCAGTCTGGGATTACAAGCGTGCGCCACCACGCCCAGCTTGTTTTTTCTAAATTATATACTATGCATTCATTTTTGGAGAGGTCGTCTTCTAAGAGTGAGATTCTGTTTTCTATGTGATCTAGTCTATTGCTGATAGTGTGTATTGTTGCCTTCATTTCAATTATTGCATCCTTCATTTCCTTCAGAGCTTCTTTGTGATTCCTGTTCAGGGTATCAGATTCTTTGTTTATTTGATCCTTCATTTCTTTCAGGCTCTCTCTGAATTATTTTCAGAAATCCTGTATCATTTCTACTATTAAAGTTCTGAATTGTCCTTCTGGCAATCTTTGCACTTCTGTGTTGGCAGGTTCTGTTGTTGTGGGAGCTCATTGTTTCTTTGCTATTCTTTCTTCTCATGATTTCAGGTTTCTTAAGTTTATATCTTTGTTGCTTTTGGTAGCTCCCTCTCACTCTTTAGGTTTCCTATGTCTAATCTCTCTCCCTTTATAGTATCTTATTCTGAAGGTAGGTATTTGCTACTAGGTGAGCCTTAAAGGTGAATAGCCTTTACTGAATGGTTATTCTCACTTGCTCGGTATAATGTCCATTTTCAGGCCCAATTCTTGGTCTCCTTCAGTGATTGGGACCAATGCCTCATGCCTCTCACTGCCTGTGCAGGTGTCCAGTGCTGCTAGTACCCCTCTCATTGCAAGCATGGGTCTCCAGGCTCTTCACCTGGGCTGTCCCTACATCTCTCTCTGTCTACATCTATGTCGGGTGTTGCCAGCAGGGGACCCTGGGCTTGTGTCTCTCTTTGCCTACAGAAGCGGCAGATGTCACTTTGACCTGACTCTGTGCAAACACAGAACTCCATGTTTTCCACACAGAGGGCTGGGTTGGTCTAATTTTTCCCCAGGTACCATGACTATGTGTCCTGTGGCGATCCCCAGGAACCCTCAAAAGGTGCTGTGACCTGTAAGTTGTCAATCTGTCCTGCCTGAATGTCGCCAGGGGCTGTCTGCTTATCCATGCATCTACTGTGTCCAACAGCAGACCCCACTCCTACCTCCACAGGGATGATCTGCAAAGTCTCAGACCCTGTGAGTCTATTTCTTGCTATATGAGTCCTTGTGGCCACGCTGGGTGGTTTCCCACTGGGGCAACTCATTAATTTACAGTGTCATTGAGTGCTGCTCTGAATCTCTGGGGGAGGAGTGGTCTCAGCTGTGCTGTTGCAGTTTCTGGTCAGGCCTCCAGCACTCGGGTCTCTGCCGAGCGTGGAGCGAATTGCTGCTCATTTTCTTCTCTGATGATCTGCAGTTGTTGGTCTTACAACAGGTCGCTGGCTTCTTTGTTGGTGGCCTGTAGAAGCCACAATGCCGGTAGCCACCAGTGTGGTCTGACCAAGATGTGCTGCTGCCGCTTCCACTAACATAGCAGTTCGGGTCTCTGTCTAGCGTGGAGGGAGTTGCTGCCCGCTTTCCTTGCTGCTTAGCTGTGGCTGCTGGATTTACAATGGGTCACTGGTGTCTTTGTGGTGGCTTGTGCAAACTGCATTGCCCTTAGCCACCAGCGTGGTCCCGCCAAGATGGCGCAGCCGCAGCTGATGTTGCCACCGCCATTCAGGTCTCTGCTGAGCACAGAGCAAGTTCCTGCTTGCCCTTGTTGCCGCTGATCCATGCCTGCTTGATTAATAACATGTTGCTGGCTTCTTTGTTGGTGGCCTGTAGAAGCCAAAATGCAGGTAGCCGCCAGCGTGGTCCAACCAATATGGTGCTGCTGCTGCTTCTGCCAATGTAGCAGTTCGGGTCTCTGTCTAGTGTGGAAGGAGTTGCTGGTTGCTTTTGTTGCTACTGATCTGCAGCTCTTGGATTTACAATGGGTCACTGGTATCTTTGTTGGTGGCCTGTAGAAGCTGCATTGCCCTTGGCCGCCTGTGTGGTGCCGCCAAGATGGCACAGCTGTAACTGCTGTTGCCACAGCCATTCGGGTCTCTGCTGAGCACAAAGAGGGTTGGTGGTGTGTGGAAGCTGCAATGCTGGCAGCTGCCTGCGTGGTTCTGCCGCTGTCGCCGCCTCCTTTCGGGTCTCTGCTGAGTGTGGAGCAAGCTGCTGCTCACTTTCATCGTTGCTGATCTGCAGCTGCTGGACTCACAACAGGTCTCTGGCTTCTTTTCTGGTGGCGTGTGTAAGCCGCAATGTAGGTAGCTACTGGCACGGGCTGGCCAAAATGGCGCCACTGCCGTTCCCTGGGTAAGGTGCTTGGAGCTTTTTACTGTCCTCCATTTTGTCTTCTGGCTTTGATTCCATCACATTTCAAATCCTTTGTTCTTTAGTTAAATTTTTTTGTTGTTTTTCTTCTCTTGTTGAGAAGCTGCTTTCACAGCAATCGAGATCCAAGTCTCAGAGAGATTGCAACGTGGTGTCTCCCTCAATCACCAACTTGGATAAGAACCACCTTAATAGATTTAAAATAAAATCCTATTTGGAATCAGGCCCGAAGTCCCTCTTATATCTCTATTACTCCCTAGCTTCTGCATATGAGAGAAAACATGACCCTTCACTTTCTGTAACTGGCTAATCTCACTTAACATAATGTTCTCCAGGTTCATCCATTTTCCTGCAAATGACATCATTTTGTTCTTTTTTATTGTAGACGAGAATTCCATTGTGTGTATTTTCTATAATTTTGTAATCCATTTATCTACTGATGGGCACCTAGGTTGTCTCCATAATTTAACTATTGTGAATTGTGCTGCTATAAACATGGATATGCATGTATCACTATATTATTCTGATTTCAGTCTCCTTGGAAGGATACCCAGGAGTGGTATAGCTGGACTGTGTGGTGGATCCATTCTCAGTTTTCTGAAGAATCTCCACATCGATCTCCCTAGTGCCGACACTAATTTGCAATCCCACCAACAGCATATTAGAGTTCCTATTTACCCACATCCTTGCCAGCATTGATTGTTGTTTAACTTCTTGATGATTGCCATTCTAATTGAGATTAGGTGGAATTTCAGTGTAGTTTTGATTTGCTAATGATGTTGAACATTTTTCATATATTTATTGGCCATTTATTTTTCTTCTTTTGTGAAGTGTCTATTTAGATCAATTGCCCATTTCTTGATTGTGTTATTTGCTTTTTTATTGTTAAGTCTTTTAAGTTCTTTGTATATTCCAGATATTATTCCTCTATCAGAGGAATAGCTGGCAAAGATATTCTCCCATTCTGTAGGCTCTCCCTTGAGACTCTGGATGGTTTCCTTTGTTGAACAGAAACTTTTTAATTAATACTATTTATTAATTCTTGTTTTAATTTCCTGCAATTTTGGGGTCCTATTGAGGAAGTTTTTACCAGTTCCTATATGTTTGCATGTTGGTCCTATGCCCACCTCTAGTAATTTCAAAGTCTCTAGTCTAATTTCCAGGGCTTTGACCCATCTTGAGTTGGCTTTTGTGCAGGGTGAGAGGTTGGAATTCAATTTTATTTCTCTATATATGGATAACCAGCTTTCCCAACACCATTTGTTACAAGGCTGTCTTTTCTCTAATACATGTTTTTGGAACCTTTGTTGAAAGTCAATTGGCTATAAGTGGATGGATTTGCTTCTGTATCTTCCATTCTATTTCATTGGTCTTTGTGTCTATTTTTGTGCCAATGCCATGCTGTTTTTGCTACTATAGTTCTGTAGTATAATTTGAAGTCAGATATCGTGATGCCTTATTTATGGTTTTATTGCTGACAACTGTTTTGGATATTCTGGGTCTTTTGCTTTTCTATATGAAATTTAGGACTGATTTTCTAGCTCTGTGAAGAATGATATTGGTATTTTAATAAGGATTGCATTGAATCTGAAGATCACTTTTGATAGAATCACCATTTTGATAATATTTATTCTACCTATCCAAGAGTATGGGAGGTCTTTCTATTTTTTAAGATCTTCTTCATTTCTTTGTTTAGTCTCATTTCTTAACATCCTCTTTCCTCCAGTGTACACACTGTTATACTTTGAGCTGCACACTTTCTTTTTGCTTCACTACTGTGAGCATTTTTATTTCTAATTTTCCTTTCAAGTGTTTTGAATGCCCTAACTTATAATTAGCAATATTTTTCAACCTTAAATATTAAGAAAATATTTCAGAATATTTTTCACAGCCACAGAAAAATAAACATATTTTTAAATTTCTAAATATCCAGTTCCATCTGACCATGTGCTCTCAAAAACCATGTCTTAACAAACATATATATTGCATTTATTTATTTATTTGGCACTGAGGATTGAACCCAGGGGTATTCTATCTCCAAGCTACATCCCCAGCTCCCCCTTTTTTTATTTTGAAACAGGGTCTTGCTAAGTTTCTGAGGGTTCTACTAAGTTGATAAGGCTGATGTCAAACCTGTAATACTCCTGTCTCCCAAGTCCTGGGATTACAGGTGTGGGCCACCACACCTGCTTATATATCACTTTTATATAGCACCCTAACCAGATTTTGGGCAAAATGTTAGCACACAGATAACAAAGTAACAGAACTTTTCCAGTGACTTGGGAAGAGGGAAAGGAAGTAAACAATGACATGTTGGTGATATGTCATTTTGTTTACAGGATACCCAGGCTGTTCTTAAGTAGAACACTTTACTCCATTTATGATTGTATAAATTATGGTTGAAGGCAGTTTTTGTCTCTCTTACTTGCTGCAGCTGTGTGATCCTGTGCTGAGAGAAATTTGATGTAGTATTGACATTATTTTCTGAAAGCTGTGTCAGGTTTTATTTGTGCAAATGATAGCTGAGATACCAAAGTGACTGTCACTTATTACTGAGACTATCAAAGGAAATCAGCAGATGGGAATGGAATAGGCTAATCTCGGGCCAAAAACTAAAAATAAAAGGGGGGTATGTTAATTTATGTCATATGAAAACAGTGCTTAATGAGTAGTTCATTCTCTATTTATCCTTATCAAGTGTGGTAGAAGACTAGTTAGAACTAATAACCTTTTCATACTGGATTTAATGGAAACATCTTTAGAATAATTTTCACTATGTCTGATTTCCTTTTAGTTTCACATTTTAAATATTAGGTTAGTTTTTCTTTCCTTTAACCTGATCTAACTCCTTTAGGATATACCCATGTACAATAAAAGGTGCAAATTTTCAAATTTATTTATATAAAACATTTCTACTCTTGCAATCCATAGAAATTGCATTAAAAGTAAAAAGCTGTAAAATTCTCTCTCTTCAAGGGGGAATTTTGTAGCTGGCTAGTGTTAGAGTGTAGAATTCCTTGAAAATAACATTTGAAGTAAAAGTCAGTTGATCATGTTTCTTTGTAATGATGAGTAATTTAAAAATATAATGTATCCTAGTCATTAAAATATTAGATAACATGAATGGCTATATTTTAAATAATGTTTCTAATTACTAAAGCATCATAAATTCTCAGAAACTTGGAAAACTCTTAAATTTTATTTGAAATTTAAATTGACACCATTTTTGGGTTTCAAGTGGGCAATAAAAGATCATATTTTATCAAGGGATGGAGGACTGATTTTTTTTTTTTTTTTTTTTTGCGGTACTGGGGATTGAACCCAGGGGCGTTCTACATCTGTGCTACACCCCCGGCCCTATTTTTTTTTACTTTATTTTGAAACCGGGTCTCATGAAGTTGTGGAGGGCCTCACTAAGTAGAGAGAGAGACAGAGACAGGGAGAGAGAGAGAGCTGAGGCTGGCGGCGAGCCCAGATCCTCCGGTCTCTGCCTCCCAAAGTACTGGGATTACAAGCGTGCGCCAATTGGTTCCATTTACTAATATCTAGGTTACAATTATAGACAAGAGATAAAGTTTATCAAGTATACTGATTTTCAAAGAAGTGCCTAATTTCAGTACTTTGGAGATGAAAACATGAAGCCATGTTTCATAAAATCAACCATGAGAACAGGCGAAGCAGCTTGTTTAAACAGATTGGAGAAACATAGGTTTGTGGGTAGAAAACAAGGGGAACAAAGTAAAAGCAGGATGATGATTACTCCCAAGGACTAGTATTTGAGCACTAAATAATGGATAAGAGATAAAGATTTCAATTTTTCCTGGCTCAATTTTGCATGTCTTTCTGAAGATACTATATAGAGCATAAATAGGTTACTGCTGTATTCACTCATAGAAGAGACTGTTCACTGAAATACGAGCAAGTCCTTGCTGGCAAATGACTGCTCTCAGGCCCATGAAATAAGAAAGGCACAAATCACTACATTATGAAGCAAAATGCCATAATTTTCCTGGAAAATGGGACAAGCTGTGGGCTCGGCAGTACCCAGCGCAGCGGAGATGATCCCTTGCAGAAGTGGAGAGAGGCCTCTGGGGTAGTGATGTGTGAGCAGGGCCTTGCAACTTTGGAACTGTGAGAAACCCTGAAGCCAGCAAAGGAGGTCAAGGAGATGTGGTCAGAGTCTAGAAAGGGAAGGCACGCTCATGCAACACTGGGTGAGCTCCTGAAAGTCAGACTTTCCAGTACAAAAAGAGATGGAATGTCAACATGCACAATTCGCCTGAGGGTTGGAGTGAATGGGGCTGAGAAAAGTCATCAGATTTAGCAAACACAGATGAGAGAATGAGAGACTGGCTTGGATGACATTTAATGATAACTGAGCTTCAACCTTATTTAAATGGTGCTTACCTCCTATCCTTAGCTAAAAAGCAAGTGTTCCGTATGGGATGTCCAGCTGCTGCCCTGCGCAATGCTGGCTCACATGGAATTGTACTTTCTTCTGTTTCTTGCAGCAATTTATTATTGTCATCACTACTCCTCTTCACTCTCTCAAATGTTCTTACTGTATATTCTGAGCTTAGGCTACTATCCTATTAAACAAATGACCTGTTTTGTTTCCTCTTTATCCAGTACTTAGGAGGTTTCCTGTGGTCATTCAGGGCTCATGGTCCACTCAGCTTTGATGAGGACAACCAATTGTGGGTGGAGGGAACTTAGGACCCTCCTCTAAGCCAAGAACACAGGCATCATATGTTCCATGGGGTGTGAGACCTATTCTAAGAGGTTAACTACTCATTGTTAAACAATTGGAATATCATCCTGTAGTTATCAAATATTTATTTATATTCTTAGATCTTAATGTGGAAGGCCAGACGTTGAACCTGTTTAAATATCGCTGGCTATTTTGAAATCTTTAATTGTGTCTGATTCTCTCTGTCTGAGAAACAATTCCTCTGAATCCTACTGTTTGGTTAATTTAGCATGAGGAATGGAGATTACAACTGCATATTTTTTTTTTTTTTGCGGTACCGGGGATTGAACGCAGGGGAGTTCTACCTCCGCACTACGCCCCCGGCCCTATTTTTTATACTTTATTTTGAAACCGGGTCTCATGAAGTTGCGGAGGGCCTCACTAAGAGGAGAGAGAGAGAGAGACAGACAGTGAGAGAGCTGAGGGTGGCCGCGAACCTGGATCCTCCGGTCTCCGCCTCCCAAAGTACTGGGATTACAAGCGTGCGCCACCACGCCTGGCGCTACAACTGCATAATTTAAAGTAGTGTGAAAGTAGTAAATAATTTTGTCTCTTACCCAAAACAGTGGGCTAAATGAACAAATGCAAATCACCCCATCTACTCTCTTTCCAAGCTCTATTATCTCATTTTCATTTAACCTGGGAATCCACCAAAACCCCACCCCTTACCCAGGTTCACCAGCAGATCCCCTGCATTTTTGGAGACTATCTTGGCTGAATCAGTGCTGAAGGAGTATTGTTGATAGGCAAATGATGTGTGGCTGGGGAATCAGCCTGAGCTACCACAGAGGATTGTGAAGCTGGTCCTTTGCTAGCTGGTCCTCACTGGGTGGCTAAGAGTGCCATGGAGTCTTGGTTGGTAGAAAGCCCTCCAGCTCTTTGTCAGTTGTGCAATGAAAAGTTCACTCTCTTTTACATTTTAATGCCTATTTCTACAGAGGCGAGTTTGAGAAGGTATGGAGAACCATAGCGTCAGGTCCACAACCCTGTATTCCTTGACCATTGGGAATAGCAATAAAATTTCTTTGTTATTGAAATGGAAACTTTAGTCCTGAACTGAAACTTTAGTTCTGAAAATATTCTGAACCCAACAAGTGGGACTTTTGGGTTCATAACTTTTGCCCTGTCTCCTTTAGTTGTAGCATATCGTTATTATTACATATGCTATTACAATAGTAGGGTGGCCCTATCAAAGGAAATGGATGGTTGGGGCTATTTCTGCTGGTGGAATTTGGGGATGTTACCCAGCTCAGCAGACCCAGGGAGGAGGGTCCTTGTGACCTTGAAGCCATTGTTTATTTCTGAACTTGACAATGACATCACATTTCTCTAACTCCAACTCTGGTCAATCAAAGATTTGTTCCAAAAGTATGTGAGTAGTTCTTTTCAAAGCAAATTGATGTATTTTCAAAAATCAGACCCATTTTCTATTCCTTTGGCTGTGCCCTTTTATAACTGAACTGTCCTCAGCATTCTTGAGGAATACAGTAATCTAGCAAAAGAGGAGACGTGTAGAAGCAAGATTGACAGTGGATGCCACAGCTTCAATATCTGTGAAAAGTAGGGAAGAATGATATGTCTTTTCAAATATGACACAGCTCTTACAGTACTTAGGTAACTTTTTCCACCATCAGCAAAAAAGTGGCTCTTTGCAGTGTTTTCTGATTGCTATAATTTATCGAGGCTTATTTTTCTCTATTATTTGGTAAATGTAGACCCTATTAACTTGCAATCAAAATAACACATGACCAAATGACAGACATGAACTATGAGAACAAAGTAAAACTTTTTATCTACAGAATGAGTCTTAAAAATACTTTCAGTGTGACAGCTATTTCTTAGGTATTCATCATAGATTTTTAAGAACCAGCAGAATGGCGAATGTCAGAATACCTGGGAAGACATGAATAGAGGTACTCATGCCAAACTCACCAGGGCTAATGAAATCCCATGGCCCAAGAGCCACAGATTGCTTGCTGGCAGTGAAAAGAACCCTAGTTCCCTCCCTCCCTTCCTTCTCCCCATTCCTCCCTCTTCCCATCCTTCCCCAGCTCCTTCCTTCTTGCCATTGGCTTTTTAAGCTAAATTCTGTCTTCAGATCCTAGAAATAAATGTGAATGATGTAAGCAACATCACCAAAGTGATGGGGGGGAATGGAAAACGATTCATGATGTCCCTCCCTTAGAAATAATGTAAAAGGGCTGGGCATGGTGGCACACATCTGTAATCCTAGTACTTTGGTGGCTGAGACAAGAGGACACAAAGTGATTGGGTACAAAGATAAATGTAATAGAAAGAGGAACTTTTGTGTTCACACAGAAGAGTGGGGAATGGCTGTCCTAAACTGCAAAGGGGGCCTGAATGCTTGTGGCCTAAGTCTAAGGATTAAAATTAGACAAAAGTAATCTACAGATTCAATGCAATCCCTATCAAAATACCAACATCATTCTTTAAGAAGCTAAAAAAAAGGTCCTGAAATTCATGTGAAAGAACAAAAGACCCAGAATAGCCAAAGTAATTCTGAGCAATAAGAACCATGCTACAGGCATCACAATACCTGATTTCAAAGTATACTACAGAGTTACAGTTAAAAACAAATATTTTGTGCATGGAACCAGCACAAAAATAGACACATAGACCAATGGAATAGAATAGTCAATAGAAGATACAATACAGAGACAAATCCTCTCACTTAGAGCTCTTTAATAAAGGAGCCAAACATATATGCTGGAAAAAACACAGCTTTTTCAACAAATGGTGTCAGGAAAACTGGATATTCATATGTAGAAGAATGAATTTAGACACGTATCTGTCACCTTGCACAAAAATCAATTCAAGATAGATGAAAGACCTAGAAATTAGATCAGAAACTTGGAAATTATTAAAATAGGATTCTTAAACTTTCTTTTACTTTATATACATAGCTTTCTTTACTTCTTTGAATGTATTTAAAAAAATTGATTTGAAATTTTTATCTAGTCAGTCTGTGCTTCCCAGGGTAGAGTTTCTGTTGATTTTTCTCTTGTGTATGGTTTGTACTTGCTTGTTGCTTTGTGCATCTTCTGATTTTTTATTGAAAACTGGATATTTAAAATAATAAAATGTGGTAATTCTGGAATTAGGTTTCTCTCCATCCCCTAGGTTATTTGTGGATTTTTCCAAAATTATTCTTCATCATTTCTATATGTGGCCACTGAAGTCTTGAATTATGTAGCTTGCTGGTTAGAATACTAGTGGATAGAAGTTTATTTTTGTTAATTCTGACAACATTTGGTTTGAAGCTAGAACCTTCATGATCCAATAATTTCCCAAAAGCCCTTCTCTGGACATTTCTGCATTAGGGACCAAGAATGCAAACTTCGAGACTTTCCAAGTCATTCCAAGTCATAACTTGAACAGGCATTTTAACAACAATAACAACAATAAAGTACTTTTCTCCTATACTGAGTAACTAGTTCAAAAGTATAATGAGAAACATATTTTATGTTCATAAAATAAATAAATAAGAACATTAAAATGAATTATGTTTACAGTATATCAGGGACAGGAACTAAGACCATCATATGAGAAATATGTCACTTTCAAGTATCAAAGGACTAAAATTGTACTAACTTACTGTACCAATACTGTAGTTTTATAATTGAATCCATCCAACATTAGTTGAGGATGATATTAAAATTTCCACAAACATTAAATTATCACAAAATTGCCAAGGTACTATTCTTATGCACATGACAGAGAAGCAGTACATTCCAGGTCTTGATCTAAAACAGGTGACCCTTATGCTAAAAATACTTTTAGGAAAACCCAAGAAAATAATAGTAGAGTTTTTCTGGATGAATAAATGTGAGAGGATACTTTGGAAGCCACTAGTATAAAATTCCTCCAAAGAAAACTTAACTGAGATTAGAAATGGTTAAAGTACAATAATCAAACTATCTTGCACTACTTCCAGAATAGTCAGACAAAAGGCTGAACTCAATCATTCAATCATTCACTCTAGTAGAAGACTAGAGTAGGTCTGTGTTTGCAAAAACAACCCAAATGATAAGTATTACACTTCAAATAGAAAGCAGATGTTACAATCCTGATTGTATTAAGAGTTCCTAAGAATCTGGAAAAAATAAAGTCACAGCAATGGAAAGACATCAACAAAGGACTTTAGAAATCAATTCACAAAAGAAGAATTATATTTGAAATATAATGTAACCATATATTATCACTACAAATCTAACCATTGTGTACAATTATAATGCAACAGTGAAAAACTAAAATAAAATATGAAAATGAAAAGTAAAAACTATATATACAGCTGGGTATGGTGGCACAGGCTTGTAATCCCAGTACTTGGGAGGCTGAGACTGGAGGATCCGGGTTCGCGGCCAGCCTCAGCTACTTAGTGAGGCCCTCCGCAACTTAGTGAGACCCTGTTTCAAAATAAAGAATAAAAAATAGGGCTGCTAGTGTAGCTCAGAGGTAAAATGCCCTTGGGTTCAATCACCAGTACCGCAAAAAAAAAAAACAAATAAAAAAACCTATATATACAACCAGCACTCATGGTATACAGTTCATGTAAGTATATAATATAAATATAATATTATAAAACTATATTAGTATCAATGTATCCATATTAATATGCTATAAATTAAAACTAGTAGTTAATGTCTGCATCAACCAGTGGATTAACTAAGATTAATGGCATATTATGGATACTTATTAGGCATCTAAAATTTTATCATATTGACACTACCCAAAAAAATAGGTGGAATTAGATTTAAAAATAGAGCATCCATTGGTTTATCTTAATGGAATGATAGAATATATTTTAGATTAATTATCAAAGTGTTTCATAGTCCTGAAAATAAAAATAAAATTTATGAGTCTAAGCAAAAATATTCTGTAATCATTCAGAACGTTTATCTGTGTGTATCCTGAAGTATAAGGATGTTCCATGAATGAAAAAATTGGACTGTAAGTTTTGTTTAAACCATGTGTGGTTGAGCAACCGACATCTCATATTGGTTAGTTACAGCTCACAAACCTGCACTCACTCGGTTATGTATTCCTGATGATATCCCTGGAATTGTCTATGCAATATATTTGTTTCCAGATCACTGGATTAAGTCATATTTTACTACTATATTTGCTCTTGTGTACTTTCAAAGGGTGTTTTCAGATAAAGATTAAAAACATAAATAAATGTTTACTTCAAATAAACTGGTTTTAATGTCAGTAGCTATTTTATCCCTCAAGATGCAAACAAGAGAAAACAAGTCTAGGAAAATGTCAAAGTAAACTTTGAGCTGCCAAGGAAGTCCTAATGTTAATTCCTAAGAGCCAACAGTTCAGGTAAGACTCTTCATTATAGTTTCAATATTTACCTCTAAATTTGGTTCTTTGCTCTAAAGGAATGCTGTGTGTGTGTGTGTGTGTGTGTCTTAAATAGATAACTGAGATGTTTTGTGCAGTTCCTCAAAGCTTTAAAAAGCCACACAGAAGATAGTTTTAGTGGAACGAGTCTGTATTCCTTGAGAAGAAGCTGCCCCCACTACGCGTGCAGCCTGCTTCCGGTTTCTCCTGCACACAGGGAGTCTGCATGGCCAGTGAGCTCGAGAAGTCCAGCCAGCAGGGACCTTCCCAGAGTAACAGCAGCACCTGGGCTCATGTTTCTCTTCTCCAGTTTGAAACTAGCCCTTCCTGGGGTTCCTGTGCCACCACCAACAAACTGAATTTCTCTGCTAAGAGCATAGCCCTCTCTTTGGTGTGCTGTGTTTTCTGAGAGCAGAAAATCAATGTTTTCTGGAGGGAGGTTGGCAGCTCCCCCTGTCTGGGCATCTTTTTAAAGAAATGACTATTTATAGCCCTTTGGCCTGTCTCAAAGATATTTTCCTTTCAGAAAGCAACCAGCCTTGCACCTGTCAGTTCCTAGCAGAAAGCAGGCAAGTCATATACTTAATATGAAAATAAAGTGAAACTCTTAGCCTCTGAGTTAAATATTCAGTATTTTTCAACATCTGGCAGGAAGCATCCTCAATGTTCTGGAATGATCCCCCTGGTTATTTGTATCTGTCTCACCTGATTCTCAACCAGGGGCTAGCTCACTTGGGCTTATTTCATTAGAGCATTATCATCCCTCTTATTGGTTGTCTCTGAGGAAGTTTTTTTGCATTAAATTGTTCCTCATCCCATATTAGCCCCACGTCATAATACAAAGATAAAAAGAAAAAAAAAAAGCTAGCCTTCTTTGTTGTCAGTAAGCTACTTAACATGAATTCCAAGACAGTCTATGTCAAGAAGAAAGTGCAATGACAAGTAGTTTATTAAATCTAAGAACTAACAATTATCAGCACATGTTAATTTGTTTATGTTTTTAATAAGGGACTCTCTGCAGGTTTGCTTCAATAATAAGAAGGACTTGTGCACACAGGTCACTGGAAGATGTTAAAAATACACACAGTGTGGCTTAGATATGAATTATCCCTCATAGACTCAGGTGTCCAAGGCTTGGTCTCAATGAAATAATGTACAAAGCTGGGGCTTTGGGGAGCCATTGGACCGTGAGGGTCCTGACCTCAGAGGTGGGTTAATTCATGGATGGTTGAAGCACTGGGAGGCGGTGGAACCTGTGTGCAGGTGGGGTGTGGTTGGAGGAAGTAGGTCACTGGTAGTGTGCTGTTGGGGACTAGATCATCTCTCTTTCTCTCTCTCTCTCTCTCTCTCTCTCTCTGTCTCTCTTTCTCTCTCCCTCTCCCTCACCCCCTCTTCCCCTTTCTCCCTCTCCCTCTCCCTCTTCTGCTGAGGTTTTGCGCTGCCCCTCCCTCCTGCTATGATGTTAGTCCTCAGTCCTCCCTCACCTCCCGTCCAAAGTGGCAGAGTCAGTCTATCATGCTCTGAATTCTCTGAAACCTTGAACCAAAATAAATCTTTCCTCCTTTAAGTCGCTTGTGTTAGGTATTTTGGTCACAATCATGAAAAGCTGACTAACACACACACCAAATCCATCACACACACACAAAAAATGGAAAACCAGGTCAAACTTTCCATTTAACCTTAACGTCATCTGAAGGCAGACTACTGTAACAGAAAGTAACTGAACATGACCTGAGGGCCAGGTGCCCCAATTTCACATATAAAAGTATTATAATCATATTAAATAGGACTTGGGATTGTTTAATTACATCCCTGGGCAGACACAAACGTAGCTTTGCTTTCTCATCAGGGAGTTTGTTGAATATGTACTTATTTAAACTCTGCAAACAGTTTGATGTTTTCCTTTCACAAACAGCCTGCTGCTTCTCTCAGCCTGGGAGTGGGTTTCTCAGTTGACTGGCAGTTGGTGCAGGAAGAGCCCAGTGCAAACTTGATCACCTGGATTTGGGGAGACTAGCCTGCAAACATACACTGGTCTTCCCCAAAGCAAGACCCCAAACCCCTTTCATAAGTCCATCCCACACTTAACTAAAATGTGCAGGATGCAGCCAGCTAAACAAACAGTACAGAGAGGGAATTTATACCCATAAATGCAAACACTAGAAAATAAGAAACACCTTGAAATCTACAATGTAAGCTCCCATTTCAAAAACCTACAAGAGAAGCCAAATAAACACCAAAGTGAGAGAAGGAAGGGAATACTAAAGAGAAGAATTCAATGACACTGAAAGCAGAAAAAGAAGAGGAAAGAAATCAATGAAATAAAAAGATTGTTCTTATGACAATCAATAAAAGTATAAAGTCTCTAGTAAGACTGGCATTAAAAAAAGAGAAGACATAAAGTATTAATAACAGGAATGGAACAGGGGATATCACTATAGAAGATCTGGGAGTAACTAGTTAGTTTTAGTTTTGTTTTAGAATATGTTCCTCAAGTACATACTTTGATTGTGTTTTCCTCCTTATCAAAGTCAAGAACAAAGTTACAGCTTTTGAATCATTTCTAAGCATCACAAGAGGTTTTAGTGAAACTTTATTTATCTTACTCTTCTCCAGTGAGTTTATTGCTATCTAAGTTACACATCCACCTTACTATTATAAAACTTGTTTTGCACCACAAAACAAAAACCTGTTTTAATCTCCTAGTCTTAATTTTTTGTCTTTTGCTTCAATATAGTAAAGATATTTATAATTCCTATTTGAACTGATGTCTGTATAAAATTTTAGTCACTGTTACTCACCTTGAGACATATTTAATTTCTTATTTTGATACATTAGTCAATTATATATCCAATCAACGAAACATATTAATTTTCTGTGACATTTACATTATTCCCCATAAACACTCTCTTTCAATGTCTGTGGAAAATCTCTTCTACAATTATGGAATGGGTTTGTTTTCTAAAGCCAGCACTGCATAATTAATTAGATTGCCATATTTTCTGTAGATTATTTCCTATGGCTGTAGAATTATTAAAGCAATTCTGTAAGGGGAAGTTAGCTCATCTGCTCAGCATTTCCTCCCATAGCACTCTTCCTACCCATGTAATGGGAGGAAATTGGTTCTGAACATAAAAGTGAAATGTGGTTTTTAGCTATTAAGGATGATTTAGTGTCTAGTAACTTAATATTCCTCCCACAGCCCACCACTGAGTGATAGCATAGATCTTTTGATTAAAATGTTTACAAATAGGTATTTGTGAAGGTTGTTTTCATGAATATCTCAAGAAGCAAAAGTCAATAAATCTCTGCATAGCTCTAAGAGTATTCTATCACTAATTGGATAAATCACTAAGTTTGCAAGGCAATTTTCAATCCTTGGATTTACAATGCATCAGAGCTGATCTCTATTTAAATTTCCCATTATAAGAAAAATGTTTACAAACAAATTCTAAGAACTGAAATAATGCTGATAATACATCTGGCAGAACAGGAAGAGGTACTTAAAGACAAGAAACTAAATCTCCTTTGAAAATACTCCCCAAATTGTCGCCCTGGGTCATGTAACATGGTACATCCAAACAATAGATTTAACATTCTGCTAATTATTTGCTTATTTTCTTTCTCCCCCTCCGGGTTGTTACTTGAGTATTTGGGGATATAATAATGATATACAGGCTTTAGAAAGAACATCAGCAATATAAAAACACATTGTAGGCAAGCAATTCAAAATATATGACTACTCTGTCAAATTAATCCATTGGCAAGCATTGATTGCATATAAGTTAGGTCATTTCAGCCTAGGATATAAATGGTACACTTTCTGTGTTGTACGATGAGTGTTTTATTTGGGAGAGTTGGCTCTGGTGCTGGAATTCCTTAGTTAGAATACACACAATGGAATTCTACTTAGCAATAAAGAAGAACAAAATAATACCATTTACAGGAAAATGGAAGGACCTGGAGAGCATTATGTTAAGTGAGATCAGCCAATCACAGAAGGAGAAGGGCCATATGTTTGCTCTAATATGCACAAGCTAGGGAGTAGTGGGGATACAAAAGGGCCTCCAGACAATAGTGGAGAAGCCTCAGTGGAGTCAGGGAAGGGGTCTGAGGGAAGGAGAAGGAGAAGAATGAAGTTCATTAATGGAATTACTACCATCAACCATGTGTACACATGAGAATATACCAACATCAGACTCAGTCCTCTGTATTGGGGGGGAGGGGAGGCGGGGGGGGCACCAAGTGCTGTGTGCATGGATGTTACTGTCAGCTTGATTTTCATTGTGATATGAGACTATAATGCAAAAATAAAAGCACATAAAAATTTTAAAAAAAGAATCTCAGTTTTTATCACTTCCTAGTGAACTTGGGCATATTATTTTAATAGTTCTATTACTCAATTTTTTTTGGTAAGAAGAAATGGGGAAAATAAAAATATCCACTTCAATAAATTAACACATATTAATCTTATCATGAACAATGTACATGATCATGTTTTGAAAGATAGATTATATGAGTCACATTATTTAAGTCAACACTCTTAAGAGGTATTATTCAGTATTGGAGAATTGTTTTCTTGGTCCCCCACTTAAATGACAGAACTTAACAGGCAAATCTATTTTACCTGATAAACATTCACCCATTTTCCCCAGTATTAAGTAGTGGTATGGCCCTCAATCCTCCTTGATTTTCATCTAGTAATAATGTAAACTATATTTTATATTAGAAGATTTTACATGCTATTTCCCTTAGCTTTCATTAATAACTCCTTTAATTTTTATTGTAGAATTGCATAAATTACAAGGAATGATGGCTCAAAAGTTGTCATGGTTCTTATGGAAAAGTCTCAGAGTTCATAAGTGAATTCTGTGGGACATTACTCTGTATTCTCCTATTCCCTCACTAATTCATGCAATAAAAATGTATTTGTCAACCTCTACATACCAAACATTGCTGAGTTCTGGGGATAAAATGTGAATAGCACAGATGAGGGTCCTGTCCTCATGAATCTTACATGTGATGCATATAAGAGAGATAAGTGGGGGGGGGAAGCAAGCATCTGCTTTGTATTTGGGGATAGAGCCTTTAGGGAGGTAATTAAGGGTAAATGAAGTCATAACAGTGGGATCCTAGTCTGATAGAATTGGTGTCATAAGAAAAAGAAGAGACACTACGCTCTTGCACGCTCTCTCTCTCTCTCTCTCTGTCTCTGTGTGTGTGTGTGTGTGTGTAAACAGGCAAGGCCACGTGAAGACAAAGAAGTTGTCCATCTACAAGCAGGAAAAGAGGATAAGGAGGAGAAAAGGAAGAAAGAAAGAAGGAAGAAGAAGAGGGGAAAGTAGGAGAAAAAAGAAGAGTTGTTGGTAGCTGAAGAATAAAATGAAAGATGAGAAGGAGGAAATGGAAGATGAAGGAGAAGAAGAAGAGTAGAAGGAACACTGGTGGAAGTCCACTCTCCCCATTCCTCATCCCCTCTGTGTCTTAGTTCCATCCTTAACCATCTTCCCTCTAACTTCCACCATTGCAAATCTTCCACTGTCCTTTTCTCTTATTTATATCATTCTGTTCACTGGAAATTTTAATATATATTCTAGCTGTATCTTACTTTTAGTCAATTCTGTTTTAGAGAGATTTACTCCTTATTTTGGCCAGTGAACTCATGTTCCCCTGTGGGTATGGCGTACCTTGGACTCACTATGAATGAAATGGGAAAGTACTGGTGGACTGTTCACACTTGAAGGAATGCCTCTTAGCAGGAAGCAAGGTGAAGGCTTCCTGAAAGTTTTCCTCAAACCATGACTTCTGTCAGTCATTGGAGAGGATGGAGTTTAAGCCACGAGCCTGCCTGTCCCAGTCCATTTCTTGCCTTGTAGAGATCCTCACATGCTCCAATGTAAGAGCTTTGCATGATATAATGCAAATTCACTCTAATAATTAAACTTCAGATATTGGCTAGTTATGGTCTATTCCAAGCCCTTAACAACAAGGGTTAAATAAGCTACAACTGGGCACAGTGGTGCATGCCTGTTATTCCAGTACTTGGGAAGCTGAGAACGGAGGGTCATAGGTCTGAGCCTCAGCAACTTAGATCCTCAGAAACTTAGCAAGACCCTGCTTCAAAATAAAAATATATAAAGGGTCGGCCGGGCGTGGTGGTGCATGCTTGTAATCCCAGTACTTTGGGAGGTGGAGACTGGAGGATCCGGGTTCGCAGCCAGCCTCAGCTCTCTCTCTCTCTCCCTGTCTCTCTCTCTCTCTCTCTCTCTCTCTACCTAGTGGGGCCTCTGCAACTTCGTGAGACCCGGTTTCAAAATAAAGTATAAAAAAATAGCGTCGGGGGTGTAGCGCGGAGGTAGAAAGCCCCTGGGTTCAATCCCCGTTACCGCAAAAAAAAAAAAAAAAAAAAAAATATATATATATATATATATATATATAAAGGGCTGAGGGTATAGCTAAGAGGTTGAATTCCCAGGGTTCAATCCTCAGGCTGTGTGTGTGTAAAAAAATATTACAATCTCCTTTGTTGAAACTGATAGTGATTACTGTATACCTCCTCCTCCCTGTATCTTAAAATCTCATAATTTTTAAGCAGCATTTCAGTTGTCCTAGACTGCCTTTCTGGTGAGATAAACCTGATCTTTCTGAGAAAGAAACCAGGGCCATAGAATCCTGCCTTGTCCTGCATTGATTGCTACAGTTGCCCATATCCATTATCTCCAGGGAGTCCACGTTTTTGAACAAGTCCTCAATCTCAGCAGGTTGTTCCTGCTATTATAGTCCCTTCTGTCTTTGCCCATTAGTGCATCATCTTAATGATTAGGTAGACGTTATAGTTGAAGCTCAGTGGAAATGTCCCTGGTATTCTTGGAACTATCATGAAGGTAAGAAAACTGGACACATTGTCTGGCAAATCCCAAGGATGGCATGATGACTCAGGACACAAATACTCATAATGAGATGGGTTGATTCCACTTGCCACCCCTGTTTCTAGACTGAGTATTGCCTTCACAGAGGACACTGCAGCATATGTTGGCAGCTACAACAATACATTGTCCACACTTTGGAAGACAGTGCCCCAAATTCTTGGGGTGCTGTTCCAAGATTGACATATTAACTGGATCTTTAACAGCACAGACCATTGTTCTGTGAGACTGGGTGCTTTCAGGTGGGGTAACATGAGGCAGAACCAGTGGCTCCCCTGGACAAACACGTTAGTGTCCAGTAACTATACTTAGATTATACCTGGGGATGCTGGCCCCTAACACCTCCCCCAGACTCAGTGATTCACTAGAAGGACACACAGGACTCAGAAAATAAAATGCCATGCTGGGTTTTAGTTTATGATAGTAGAAGGTTAAGTTTTCACATTGGTAAAGGGGAAAGAAGAAATCGAAGAGAAACCAGAAATGATCTGCTCTGCTCTTTGGTAACACTGTGAATGTGTTGCTGCTCATCACTTCTGGGAGGATTAATCACATCCCATGTGACTATACTGGAGGAGGGCCATCTGGAAGCTCACACCTGCTTTCTCTCAGAGAGAGGGAATCAGAAGTCGTGCTGTTCAGTGTACTGATAACAACGGATAGAACTTGCCAGACATATGTCTAATCAGATTTAAAATTACTACCATGTGTTTTCTTTACTTAGAGAAGGAATGTAAATTCTATCCAGAAAGGATACATTCTATGGGCAGGATGGAGAAACCTTTGTTGTAAGACAATTGAGCCCTGAGATGATAGAAAGGAGTCCTTGCAACCAACCCTGAGGGATAAATGTGGGATATTGTGGGTGCAAAATGGGCCCAAAGGAAAGCTGAACAATGATACAAAAATAACAGTCATTGGCAATAGCCTCTTACATGAAACACTGCAGTAGTTAATGTGCCTTTCTATTTTTCTTTCTCCAGGTAAAACAGACTATTCCAGAAAACTAAAAATTGTGTTGCAGTCTAAACTCTCTGTCCAGAGACGTCATTGGAAACACAATATATCATGGTCATAGAATATTCAGTTAAACAGCCCAGATGCTACCATGGAAGGGTTTCCAAATTATAAAATGCTTATGTCAACACCATAGTTTGTTTGTACTTTCTATGGTGCAGTGAACACAGGGATTCAGAAGGTTGTCCTACTAGGGCTGCTATCCAGCAGGAGTTCTCATTCCAGAACATGATGAATGTGACTGTCCATGTGACCTCATCAGAGGTGTGTACACAAGTGCACATCCATGTGTGTGTACACACACACACTTGTGTGCACAGAAATGTTAGGAATTCTTGGAAGAAGTGATTTAGAAGTTTTACACAGTCAGTAATAGTATATATATTTAGAGAAACTTGGTATAATTCTATGGGTAATTTGCACTGTGTGCAAAATTGATGATTTTGTTTTGTGTTATAATTTCTAAAACAAATTAATTTTCTTATTCTATGTTCAAACTGCTCCATTTTTCACGTTGGAATGATGCATCATCTTAAATATCAGTCTAGCATGTCCATTATTTTCTTAAACTTACTGTTGAACCTAATTAGGACAAGCAGTTTCTTTTTTTTTTCTTTTTTTTTTTTTTGCGGTACCAGGATTGAACGCAGGGGCGTTCTACCTTCGCGCTACACCCCCGGCCCTATTTTTTATACTTTATTTTAAAATCGGGTCTCACGAAGTTGCAGAGGGCCTCACTAAGTAGAGAGAGAGAGAGAGAGAGAGAGAGAGAGAGAGAGACAAGGAGAGAGAGAGAGAGCTGAGGCTGGCCGCGAACCCGGATCCTCCGGTCTCTGCCTCCCAAAGTACTGGGATTACAAGCGTGCGCCACCACACCCGGCACAGGACAAGCAGTTTCTAATTTACCTAATTTCTCACTTTCTTCTCTTTGTTCCTCCTGGAATCATCATTGGCTTCTATAATAGCGATTTTCTAGGCTTCTCTATCATTCTTAGGTTCAGCATATCCATATACATCTTTCAATAACATAGTCAACCCCGAGCCCATTATGACCCAACTCTATCCTGCGTCTTTTCAGTGTGTGCTCTAACCTACCTTGCCATAGTGTTCACAACCCACCCTTAGAGAGAGAGTGCCTCTGTACCGCTAGAATGTCTTCCCTTCATAACAAACTCGAGGCTTTGTTTAAAAGTTTAACATCTGCTAATCAATGTTTACTTCCTTTACTCTTCAATCCATGGGTTCCTCAAACACTGTAGCCTTTGTTGAGTTTGTATTCTTATGCAATGTTTGGCTGAATGTGTGATCCTTCCCCTGTGGTATCCCCATAAGTTTGTGGACTCCTGTATTACAAGTGCCGTGATTTGCTCTTCTCACTAAAGACCTTCACCCCTGCTGTAGTTTGGATAGGTATGGCCCAATGGCCCCATGTGTTGATGGCTTGGTCCCCAGTCTGTGGCACTACTAGGAAGAGGTGGGGACTTTGGGAGGTAGGGGCCTAGTGGAAGGAAGTGAAGTCACTGGGGAGTATGCCTTTGAAGGGGCTATTGGGACCCTGGCCCCTCCTCTCTCTCCCTCTTAGCTTCCCAGACTCCATGACGTAAACAGGCTTCCTCCAGCACATTCTCCTGCCATGATGGATTGTGCCACCACAAGCCCAACGATAACAAACAGGGACAAGTGACCATGGACTGACACCTTCTGAAACTGTAAGGAAAAATAAACCTTTCCTCTTTATATGTTGGTTAGCTCAGGTATTTTGTCACAGTGATGGAGAACTCAGAGACACAGCTTACTGACTCTAGCACATTATGAGAAATAACTCCTCATTGGCTTTGACTCACATCATGATTAGTAGGGCAGTAAAAGATTTATGATTCCTGAACCTCAGTGATTTCATTGAGCAATTCTGTGGATTTTTCAGAAAGGAAAATCGAAGATACAACCTAATACATTTTCACATGTGCAATGCATACACTCAAAACAATGTTAAAACCCAGTATCTCACTGCAAAATTTCAGTGAGGGTTAACGCACAGGTTGCTGGCACAGGTTTTAAGAGAAGAAACTGAGACATGGAGAGATAATGAATAATAACATGACCTTTAAGATAGTGTTCTAAGCTAACTTTGCCCATGTCAGCATCTAGATCCTTCATCTAGTGAAGAGAAGTTAGGGGAAATTATAGTGAGCTGATATTTTATATTGTGTCAGCAATTTTCTAGAGTATTGTGTTATATTATTAACTCACATTGTATTCATCCTTCCTACTCTATAAACATATGGTTATTAGATTTAGAATATTATTAGCATAAATGCAATCTCAAGTAACATGGAAATTAACATGAGAAAACTCCAAATCAGCCAAGAAGCACTGTTTGCATGTGCTCAATTGAAATCTTGCTTATTAGCATAAAGGAACAAGCAAGTGATCAGTGCTTTGGAAATAATAAGGCAGCCACACTGTTTATGGAGCAATAGCATTATGCAATGATAAGAAGAGCATTATACTGTGATGGCCGTTAAAATGTCCTTTACTGCTGCATCTCCAAGGTTCTTGAGTTAAATGTGTCGTGTGACATGCACCCATTATTATTGTTATTTTTTAGTTATGCTGACCCTCTCATAGGTCCTTACAAAGACTGATCATCTGAAGGTAAGAATTAAAGGATATTTCTCTTCTATGCCACAGCTCAAAATCATGCTAGAACCCACTGACCTCATCTAGCATTTTGCAAGTTTTTCAGAAATGAAATTGTATTCCATTGCACTGTGCTCCAAACCTGGTCCTCTCTTTCCACTACAAAAAACAATTTGGCAGAATCCTAAGTGGATAAACTATGAAACCAGAAGCAGATTGCCCTCTTGTCCTGATGAAGGAACTGGATTATTTTTTAGAAAATAAATACTACGCCTATCCTGATATCATTTTTATTTGACAAGAGGGAATATAAGTGGAAAGTAAGTGAGAATGTCTAGAAATTATTGAAAAGTCATGCTTGGTTGAGTTAGTCTCAAAGGTGCTCACAGCACGAAGTTAGATGCAAAAAAGTAACACGAAGAGAAAGGAAAATAAACAACTTTCAGAAACATGGTATTTAAGTGGAGAGATGCTTGACATTTAAAAGAAGAGGGACTGATAATTCATGACACCAAAATTAGGCATTATTAAATTAAAGGAATCTTTAAACCACATTTCAAAGGAGTAATATTTTTTAGATATGTTATTGAACCATTATTCAAATAGAGACAAAGAACTAGTCAAAGACATACTTGTCTTATGGACTTCAAACTTTTAAATATGTGAACAGAGCCCTGATATTCTCTTCAAACTTCAAATGGCCAAAGAAGGTATAGCACCATGCACAAAAGTTTCTCTTACATGGAAAAAATTCTCCTCGCTTCTTGACAGCCATTTTTAAATTCTTCTATAAGTTCTAAAATGAGTTTTTGTTTATAGTTAGCTTTTTTTTTTGCAGTACTGGGGATTGAACCCAGGGACATTCTACCTCTGAGCTACACCCCTATCCCTATTTTTTTATTCTTTATTTTGAAACAGGGTCTCACTTAGTTGTGGATGGCCTCACTAAGTTGCTGAGGTTGGCTGCGAACCTGGATGCTCCAGTCTCAGCCTCCCAAGTCCTGGGATTACAAGTGTGCACCACCATGCCTGGCTATAGTTAGCTTTAAAGTGTTTTTTTAACTGTAATATCAGTGATATTAACCCTAAAAGAATTGGTTATCCAGTATTGTCTATGAACTTAGTGCTGCACCTGGGGCTTCAGATACATGTATGATATTGAGTTCTGTCTCCACACAACCATTTCCAAAGGAACTGTTTCCAGGGAAAGGTAGCATGGAATTCTAGAGGAGTCAGAGAGGCATCTTTCCAGTCCTCTGTCCTGGATACCATGGCAGGTAGCTCTGGGGCTTTGGAGATAAAATTTCAACATCAGTTTCTTCTATTGTGAACCAGAGATGGAGTGAACCAAAAATATCCACTACAAAAACATTTAAATGGTAGTACTGAGTTTTCATAAACTAAATGGTTTTATTTAAACAAGAATGAAAGTTAACATGTGAGATTGTTAGCGTTTGTCTCTCTGAACTTCTAAAATATATTCACTCTCATCCTTTTATTGTATTACTTGTTTTATTGCATCTTGATATTGTGTTGTTTCCATTGATAGGCATGTGACTCATTTGTGGAAGGAAATACCATATAAACATATAGATAACCATGCATATGTACGCATATAAATTAAAAAGTAAACTTTACCAGCAGTGAAAACAAAAGCTGTGGCTATGTATTTGAATTTCTTTTGGTAGTGGTTCTACATAATTGAGCCAAAGACAGTCTCTGTAGATGTCTTGTTGTTTACTTCTTTAAGGCATGCTGTTACCTGTTTATTCATGAGCCGGCTGGCAGTAAACTCAAAGTTTTACATAGCCAGTGGTTTTAATTATAGCCTGAAAAAATGGATTCCCAACCATTGACAGTTTATTCCTTTTGCATACCCTCACAAAACTTAACCAGGAATTTGATGAACCCCAGGCTTATACAGACCCTAAACCACTGCTGCTCCAGACCTTCCTGAGTGATACAAGACAGGACTCAGTCTTACCACCTCGACATTCCCCTCTGGGAGTCCCTTGGCCTCCCTTTCTGGGTGTAGCCCCTGCAAAAGTCTCAGGCTGCCAGAGATTTCCCCTGCATAGAACCCTGTCAGAGCCTCTGACAAATAAACCTGCCATGGCACCCGGACTTGTGTTCTTACTGTTTTCCTTGCTCATTGCTCACATCCCTGGAACACTCTGCAGTCGTCAAAAAAATAAATAAAAGGGATGCAAACAGCTATATATCTTTACATTCTCTATGTAATAGACATTGTGCCAGACATTCTTCATTCACTTCAAAGTTTTGTCTTGTTAAATTCTTACCCATTGGGCTATTACTATTGCTTTTCAAGTAAGAATACTAAGACTCAGGAAAGACATGTAACTCACCTCTTGAGGAGGAGCACACAGCCTTTAAGTCTCACTTAAAGTTTTCTGGTTGCAACTGTTTTCTTGTTACAAATCTCCAGCTTGTCATTTTTTTAGCATTTGACTGCTAATCTTGAATCCAAAGGTCTCATTCTGAGATGCAGCTTCTGCGGCATCCTGACCTACACGGGTACCTCTTTTTTTTATTATTTTACCCAACCTGGTTTCTTTACCTGGAAATTTTTTACAAAGAAAGCTGTCCTAGTCTCTGAAAGCCCTGTGAGATAGTGTAGAAGCTGTTACCTCATCATCCGAAAAGAGTTCACATACAGAGAGATATTATTTTCTTCTAATTTGGAAATGAAACTGGGAAGTGGTTCATATACTATGACATGATGCCTTAGAGACCAAAGAATCCAAATGATGATGTGAAACATTTCCATACCACTGACCCATGTCAAAGTGATATTTGGGGCAGAAAGGGTAAGAATTCATTCTTTTGAATCCATTGCCAAAAGGAAGATTGACTAGGTCTCTGGAGAGAAAGACAGACAGAGTAGAAGTGATGGGCAGAAACAAATTATTCCTTCATGGTCTACAAAGAAGTACAGTTCCCATAAATAATTCAAAGTCTACATTAAGAATCTTTTCTTTTCCTTTCAATATAAAAATAAAAACAGTAATATGCAATAACCAAAATACTTTCATTGTTTACAAAGTATTCATTTTTATTTTACCATCTAGCACAGGTTAAAGAAAATGATGATATTTTTTAAGAAATTAAGAAATGGAGGCCGGGCGTGGTGGCGCACGCTTGTAATCCCAGTACTTTGGGAGGCGGAGACCGGAGGATCCGGGTTCGCGGCCAGCCTCAGCTCTCGCTGTCTCTCTCTGTCTCTCTCTCTCTCTCCCTGTCTCTCTCTCTCTCTCTCCTTAGTGAGGCCCTCCGCAAATTTGTGAGACCCTGTTTCAAAATAAAGCATAAAAAATAGGGCCAGGGGCATAGCGCGGAGGTAGAACGCCCCTGCATTCAATCCCCAGTACCGCAAAAAAAAAAAGAAATTAAGAAATGGAAACAATTAAGGAACTTACCTCAACATCATAAGGGCAATATACAATAAACCCAAAGCCAGTATCATATCAAATGCAAGAATTCCTTTTATAATCAAGAACAGGACAATGATGCTCACTATCACCACTCCTTTTTAATACAATACTCAAAACTCTAGCCAGAGTGGTAAGGCAAGAGAAAGAAATCAAAGGAATATCAATAGGAAAAGAAGTGAAATTATCTTTATTTGCAGATATATGATCCTATGATTAGAAGACCCAAAAGATTCAACCAAAAGACCTCTAGAGCTGATTAACAAATTCAGCCAAGTAGAAGGTACAAAAATCAATTTACAAAAACCATTAGCTGTTCTATATGCCAAATATTAAACCACTGAAAAAGAAATCTAGAAACAATTCCATTCGCAAGAGCCTACAAAACAATAAAATACGTAGGGATAAATCTAGCCAAGGATGTAAAAGAACACTCAGTGATGGAAATTATAAAACACTAAATTGAAGATCTTAGAAGATGAAAAGATCTCCCATGCTTTTGGGTAAGACTATAATGTGAGACTATAATGCACTAATAAAAGTAGAAAAAAATGACCATTCTACCAAAACTGATCTACAGATTCAATGTGATCCCTATTAAAATACCAATGTCATTCTTCACAGAGCTAGAAAAATCAATCCTAAATTTCATACAGAAAATCAAAAGACCCAGAATAGCCAAAGTGATTCTCAGCAATAAGAACCATAAAGAGGCATCACAATAACTGGCTTCAAAATATACTATAGAGCTATAGTAATAAAAACAGCATGGCATTGACACAAAAACAGGATCATGGACCAATGGAACAGAATAGAAGATAAAGAAATAAATTCACATACTTATAGCCAATTGATTTTCAACAAAGGTGCCAGAAACATACGCTGGAGAAAAGACAGACTTTTCAACAGATGGTGTTGAGAAAACTGATTATCCATTTGTAGAAAAATGGAATTAAATCCCTACCTCTCCTCCTGCACAAGAGTCAACTCAAGATAGATCAAAGACCTGGAAATGAGACCAGAGACTTTGAAACTACTAGAGGAGGGCATAGGACCAACAATCCAACTTATAAGACTGGTAGAAACTTCCTCAATAAGACCTCCAAAGCTCAGGAAATCAAAACAAAGATTAGTAAATGGGATGGCATTAAATTAAAAAAAAATTCTGCTCAGCAAAGGAAATCATCAAGAGTCTAAAGAGAGAGCCTACAGAATGGGAAAAGATCTTTGCCAGCTATTCCTCTGATAGAGGACTAATATATAGAATATACAAAGAACTTAAAAGACTTAACACTAAATTATACAAATAAACCTATCAAGAAATGGACACTTGAACTACACAGATGTTTCATAAAACAAGAAATACAAGCCGGGAGTGGTGGTGCATGCTTGTAATCCCAGTACTTTGGGAGGCGGTGTCGAGAACCATTTCCCTATCTTAAGACTCTAAGTTGCATAAACGGCCTAAGAAGGTAAAAGCTCTACCAAATGAACAGATCAGGATTTGCTGATATAATAGAGGGAAGTTCTCAGAAGAGGGAGTTTCTTTATCTGGGGAGGAGAAAGGGTGGTTGATCCCTTGTTAAGGATTATCTTCTGATTGTTATCATGATTGTTGTTCCCTTGTAAGGATTATCTTCTGATTGTTATCATGATTGTTGATCCCTTGTAAGGATTATCTTCAGATTGTTATCATGATTGTTGATCCGTTTGTTAGGATCATCTTTGTAAAGATCTGATGCTTGAAAAAAGGTATTTAAGGGCTGGGTTGAATAAAGTCGGGGCTGCTGCAGTGTGGGTGCCTGCCAGCCCTCCCAAAAAGGCTGCGGTATTGACTGCAGTCCTCCCGAAGCTATCTCTAGTTTTTCCTCTTGTCTCTTGTCTTTCTTCTTGTTTTTTCTTAATCCTCACTCCCCGTTTCAGGGACCGATCAACTTTGCTGGCAGGCTCCGGCAAGGTGGAGACCGGAGGATCCGGGTTCGTGGCCAGCCTCAGCTCTCTCTCTCTCTCTCTCTCTCTCTCCCTGTCTCTGTCTCTCTCTACTTAGTGAGGCCCTCCGCAACTTCGTGAGACCCGGTTTCAAAATAAAGCATAAAAAATAGGGCCGGGGGTGTAGTACAGAGGTAGAACGCCCCTGGGTTCAATCCCCGGTACCGCAAAAAAAAAAAAAGAAGAAATACAAATGGCCAAAAGGTATATGAAAAAAATATTCAACATTGTTAGCAATCAGGGAGATGCAAATCGAAGTTACACTGAGATTTCATCTAACCAAAATTAGAATAACAATTATCAAGAAGTCAAACAACAATAAATGCTGGCAAGAATGTGGGGAAATAGGAACTCTAATACACTATTGGAGGGATTGCAAATTAGTGCAGGACCTATTAAGATCAGTGTGGAGATTCCTCAAAAAACTGAGAATGGATCCATCATACGATTCAGTTATAGGATTCCTGGGTATTTTTCCAAAGGGATTGAAATCAGAATATTATAATGATACATGCATATCCATGTTTACAGCAACACAATTCACAATAGTCAAAATCATGGAACTAACCTAGGTGTCCATCAAAAGATGAATGGATTGCAAAATTTTGGAATGTACACACAGTGAAATTCTACTCAGCAATAAAGAACAAAATTATGTCATTTGTAGGAAAACATGTGGACCTAGAGAAGAGTATGTTAACAGAGAGTGAAAGGTCATATGTTTTCTCTCATATGTGGAAGCTAGGGAGTCATTGGGATATAAGAGCTGCTTTAGTAATGGAGGAGCCGGGCGTGGTGGCGCATGCTTGTAATCCCAGTACTTTGGGAGGCGGAGACCGGAGGATCCGGGTTCGTGGCCAGCCTCAGCTCTCTCTCTCTCTCTCTCTCTCTCTCTCTCTCTCTCTCTCCCTGTCTCTCTCTCTCTACTTAGTGAGGCCCTCCGCAACTTCGTGAGACCCGGTTTCAAAATAAAGTATAAAATATAGGGCCGGGGGTGTAGCGCGGAGGTAGAACGCCCCTGCGTTCAATCCCTGGTACCGCAAAAAAAAAAAAAAGTAATGGAGGAGAAAACCCAGTGGAGCTATGGAGGGGATGTAGGGAAGGGTAGAGGATGGGGTCGGTCGGGAGATTTAATGAAGGAAACACTGCTGTTGATGTTATGTACATATGTGCAGTTACCAATGCCAATCTCAATATAGTGTAGGGAAGGGGAGAGTAGGGAGGGAGTTCGGGGGACGCTTACCAAGTGCTGTGTACATATAGATCCCTATCTCTCTGAACCACATTATGATATGAGACTACAGTGTACCAACAAAAGTATTAAAAAAAAAGAATATAGCATAAGTAAAATCAAAGCATCCCAAGTACAGATTTTTCTCCAAGTAATATTATTTTCAGACTGACTATACTATCCATCTTATGCAGGAGGAAGAGGAAGTGGATAAAAACTATATTCCCAGCTGCTGATGTAGTCATAAGTTCTCGTTCTACCAGACGCATGATTAGGTAATTTATGAAATAAAGAAAGAGGAAGTCATAGCTTACTTAAACTATGAATTGTAGAAGAGCTTCTTTGACAAATTGAAGAAACCAGAAGAAATATTTAACAAAATGTCTACCAAGAAGTAACAAGAGGTATATTTACATAAAAACTGTGAAGTTTGTGTATTTCAATATGTATCAACTGGGATGAAATCCAGGGACATTCTACCTGTGAGCTACATCCCAAGTGCCTTTTCAATTTTTATTTTGAAACAGGGTTTTGCTAAGTTGCTGATGGTCTCTCTAAATTGATCCTCCTGTCTTAGCCTCCTAAGTACTGGGATTACAGGAGTGCACCACTGTGCCTGGCTCCAATACCTATATTTTAAGACAGGTTTTCAAAGAGATATTAAGTCATGCATTTGGCTCCTAATGGAGATTCTATTTAGAATTCTGAAATCTCACATAGAACAGCCAGCTAATATCAAACTCACTCACCTGTCTCCACATAGACTTGAAAGTCAAACCCAAAGTATTCTCTTATAAAGCTATTGGCTGAAATTATGATCTTGGGTATTGCATGACAGCATAGGAACATATATCTGATGTGGACCCTGTTAATTTAGAGTTCATCACTCAAATTTTGATTTAGAAATTTGTTCCCCAAATAATTTCCTGAAAACCATGAATTAATAACTGCCAATGACATGAGACCCCTGAGGGTCCCCACTTCCCTGGAGAAGTGAGTCCACATGGGGAATTGTATTTAAAGGGAGGAATTCTGATGGGTGACATTTTCCCTCTTTCTGGCAACTGCTGACAGACCTTGACCTCCATGGTATCCTGTGATGCTGATGTTCTTCCCACCTCCCCCTTCCCCCTTCAACCTCCTTTACGGATATCTGTCCTACTGGATATGTCTTATGTTAGAGTTTTCCCATTGTTCAGTCTCACTCTTCTGCCCAATTTGCATATTACCCTGGACACCTTCATATACTTCTAAGTCTACCACTGCCATCTATCTGCTAATGATTTTCAAATCACTGTATCACCTATCTACTGTCCTTTCCTGATCTACAGGAACCATCTGCCTGCCCTTTTCTTATGTTCTACTGTTAGTAGCCAAACCCATCAGAAAAGGGGTAAGAGAAAGAGATAGGGGTGTTGTCCCAGTGAAATTTTCAAAGATGATTTTTCTGCACTTCCTCCTAAACTTTGGGCCTAATATATGTTGACCTATTTGCAATGATTTTAATGGTTTATGACACATGCATTTTGTTTACTTTACCTTTTACATTTTCCACTTATTTAATTTGTTGATTTATATCATGCTTTAAGTCTCAGGTCAAACATGATCTTCTCTTGTACTGTTATTTAAAAGCCCATCTATTATGGCCCGAAACAAACTAGGTGTATTTCCTCTATTGCCCCTACACACTGTATGCAATTGTTTGGGTAATTGCATAGTTCTTCTACCAGTTGTTTGGCCATTTGATATGAGTGACTACATTGTGTTCACATTAGTATCCCAATGACCACATTAGGTTTTGCATAAGAAAAGAGTTACTACATATTACTTGAATGAAGAAATTAATAGACCATAGAATGACTACATTGATCGGTGAGTCTATCTGCTAGAGACAGATTCCTTCTTAGGAAAATAATTTCTTCTACTATAGATATGTAGGTGTGCCCTTAGGAAATAATAATTATCTGAAAAATATGCTTGGGAAATAGTCATTTTAAAATTATTTTAAAATAACATGATGCTTGCTTATTGGAATGATGTTTCTGGCTACTAATTGGGTGAGGAAAGAGTACTTATTGGCCATCAGCATGAGGACCCCATATCCACCATTTTTTCCATATGCCAATGACTTGTGATTTCCAGTAAAGGTGATAAATTAACTTGATGCTAATTTGTCAGGGTACCTTGTAAGGTTCTAGATAATATATAAAGAAAATATTTTCCCTTGCTGGGTATGGTGGCGCATGCTTGTAATCCCAGTACTTTGGGAGGCAGAGATAGGAGGATCCGGGTTCAGGGCCAGCCTCAGCTCTCTCTCTCTCTCTCTACTTAGTGAGGCCCTCCACAACTTTGTGAGACCCAGTTTCAAAATAAAGTATAAAAAATAGGGCCGGGGGTATAGAGTGGAGGTAAAACGCCCCGAGTTCAATCCCCGGTACTTCAAAAAAAAAAAAAAGAAAATATTTTCCCTAATATACTAAGGAAAGTTTCAAAGAGTAGATAGCATTTGAGGTGGTCCTTGACTAAATGTTTCTATGAACAGAAAATGGAGGAAGATACTGAAAAATAGCCTTTCAAGGAAAGCAAGTAGAACTGGTGGTGTAAGAAGAACTGAGGAGTGAAGGAATCCTGAGTGTGTCAATGTGGTGTTGCCAAAGAAACGTGATGTGCATGATGGCAAGGAGCAGGCACTGTATGGGTAAAGAGAAAGAAAGGGAAGTCAGAAACTAAATCCGCAAGTCCGTATATGGTGCAAGGTAAGGAGCTCTGTCACTATGCTATAGCTCTGTGATTGCTCTCCTCCTGTTGTGGAGATTTTACTATGTGCCAGAGACAAAGCCAAGCCTGTTGTTAAACTGTTGCTTCATTTAATCTCCTCATGAGTCACAGGAGGCACACATCATTTTTGTGCTTGTTTCACAGATGAGAAATGGAGGTGTGGTCAAAATAAGTGGCTTCCTCTAAGTCATGCTCTAGCATGTGGCAGAGTCAGAATTTGAGGCCATGTGCTGTTTATTATTACTTTCTACACCCACATTTTAATGTCTGGTCTTTACTCACTCAATCCATGGAGAAATTTCCAGATGGTGGTGATCTGCCTGTCCTTATCTAGAAATGCACCCTCCCTCCCTGCCGCTCCACTGCTGGCACATCGGTTCCAACTCTCTTTCCTGGGGTCTGCAGATACTGCAATTCAATTTAGCCACCTAGCTTATGTTTATGCTAAATCCCATATACCGCAGAGTGAACCCTGCCTCTCTGGTCACACTGACCCTTTGCTCCTCACCTGGAAGGATTTTCACTCTCTCTCCTGAAGACCTGAGTTTTCTCTGCTTTCTGAGACCCTCCTCAGGCCCCACAAACTCAAGAAGTCTCCTCTGACCACTTTATTATTTTTCTTGTTTTTTTTTAAATTAAATATGTGACAGAAATAGTCATAAGTAGGCTTATGAGTGTTGAGTTGTTAAACTCAGATTATTTGCCAGGTATATGCTTTGGAGAAGGCCATACATGTTCATGTTTCAGATGGAACTGCAGTCAGCCATGTGGAGTGCAGTGCCCTATCTTAGATCACAGTGTGCTGTGTCTAAAGGAAGTACTCCACGTGCTTCTGACCCACACATCTCTCCTGTTTGTTTCTTCCGTTGTCACCATCTTCCCTAAAGTTCCTGTCATGACCAATGCACCTGCCATCACCTTGGCTTCTTCTCCATTACACAATAAAATGCACCTGCAGTGTTTAGGGACGGCTACAGCTTGGATGTAGTTGGAGTATCCCCCAAGGGACCATGTGTTGGAAGTTCAGTAGGTAAGATGGGGCTACTGGAAAGTGGTAGAACCTTTAAGGAGTGGGATCCAGTGGGAGGTCCTTAAGTCATTGGGGGCATACCTTCTAAAAGGACTAAGGTAATCTTCATGGGATCCATTGGCAGATATCAAGAGAAGATTGACTCCTACAAGTGTTCTATCTAAACCAATGACATTTGGGATAAAGTACAACTGAGGTTAGAAGTGTGTGCTGCTATGGTTCAGGGATTTGGAGATGAGTCACAGGTGGTATTTCCTTCTTTGTCCATCACTTCTTAATACATCTTGCTAAAAAGGATTGTTTTTAAAATATGGGTATTTTAGATATTTAATTTAGTTTCTCAAGATACTTGGGTTAAGGAAAAATAGACAGATGCTGGTTTACCAGAGTTCAACCCACAATTTTTAGACATTAAAATGATATGAAGCCGGGCGTGGTGGCGCACGCTTGTAATCCCAGTACTTTGGGAGGCGGAGACCGGAGGATCTGGGTTCGCGGCCAGCCTCAGCTCGCTCGCTCTCTCTCTCTCTCTCTCTCTCTCTACTTAGTGAGGACCTCCGCAACTTTGTGAGACCCGGTTTCAAAATAAAGTATAAAAAATAGGGCCGGGGGTGTAGCACGGAGGTAGAACGCCCCTGGGTTCAATCCCTGGTACTGCAAAAAAAAAAAAAATTATATGAAAGCAATTCACATTACTCTACGGTGTATTGTGTTGCTACACTATGATGTTCAGTAATTTAGGTGTATTACATGAATTTTTGACTTTTGATATTTTCAACTTGTGATTAGTTTTCAGGACATAACCCCATGAATTCAAGGAGTATCTGCATTTGCTACTAGTAGTGAACAGATTGGGCAAAGTATAAACTGCCTAAAACCAGGTCCAGTTTTCCCAGTGAAGAAATATGCTTGTGAGAGACCAAGGCTATATGAATTGAGCTAAATAGGCAGTAGTAACTCTAGGGAAATTATATTTTTTATAAAGAGCCAACATAAGTACATGAAATGGGCTTCACCTTATATGATTAATTTTTTCCTAATAACCCACAAAAGATGCGTGGTTTATCTGTAATATTTTAGGAGGCTATATTCCTACGTCTTGACTCTAGCTTGCATCCTCTGAGATACAGAGAAATCTTTACTGCTCTTCTCATCAGTTTGGGGCCTCTTGGAACAAGATGTGAGCAGAGCTCTATGGAGCCGTTTTATCAAGACATTCTAACCCAACAGGGCTTTGCATTCCAAATGGCTGGTGCTCTGTGCCTTGGAGCATCAAGGGGACACCAAGGAGAAAAGACTGTCCTGAGGAAACATGTCACCAAACATGACAAGACTGAGATAAAAGCTTGTCCTGCAAGTCTCCCTTCTATAGTTCTGTTAATAAAGACCCTTCCTAGCTAGTATGGCATGAAATGATTTGTTAAGATGATGAGGAAATTGCTAACTTGGGAAAACTTTAAGTGTAGTGGTCCACTCTGTACATGTGTTAGACTGAACTCATTCCTAAAAATCTAGTTCTTTATCCTCTTTTTTTTCCAATTTACAGTAGAATTTTAGTACCTGGAGTGCATGAGTATGTTTCAAGGTACTTTGTATGCCTGGTGTGTATTCAGGACCACCCAATAAGGTTTGAATGTTTATGTGTTTTGTAATTATTTCATTTCTTGTCGTTAAACCTGTTCATAAATAGTATCTTAGTAACCAGAATCATAATTAAAAAAATATAAAAGCAATAATTACTAATCCATTTCCATTGTGTTCTGGCTAGAGCCTTAGGCACCTTACCTGCATTCATTATCTCATCCAATCTTGCTAATGAATCACCCAGACACAAATTAATAGCCCTATTTTATAGACGATGAAACTGGAATACAGAAAAATAAATATTGTTGGATATTTCATATCAAGTAAGTGACTGAGCTGGGTTTGAATCTAAATTCCCACTAGTAACTGGTCAAAACCACAGAACTCATCTAAAAGATCAATTTTGAGTCAGGCATGGTGATGCATGCTTATACTCCCAGTACTTGAAAGGCTGAGTAGGAGGATCACAGGTTGGAGGCCAGCCTCAGCAACTTAGTGAAGCCCTCAGCAACTTAACAAGACCTTTTTTAAAAAATAAAAAATAAAATAGGGCTGAGGGTGTAGCTCAGAGGTAGAATGCCCCTGAATTCCATCCTCAGTACCATAATAAATACCTTAATAGTCAATTTTTTATTTCTTGATCTGTAAATATGCAATTAGTTATTGAGACATTAGAAGTACTCATGAATCAGTTAACAATTTTCTTCCAACATAAGTATTTGCAGCGAGAAGAATGTGCCACATGCCATCTATATTCAGATGCCAAGTTATAACTGTGCTTTCATCGGATGAATCAATTTCATATCTGTTTCCTGAATTAGCCGTGAATTCTTTTGCCAGTAATTAAGTTGCACTTAATCAATTTAAGAGAGAAAAGCCATCTGTCAGGTGTGTGAACCTAATTAGCCATGGTGTTTTGAATGGACCAGCATATAATGGTAGTGATTTTATTATCGAGTTACAATTCAAAAATACAAAATTTTATCATTACATTTTGTGTGAATCTCAACAGCTCATCAAAAGTCTATTTCTGGGAGAATCTTCATACTTTGGCTTGATAAGGAACATTTCATGGGAGATTGCATCTGAATGAAGACATTTGTAGTCAGTCCAGAGCTATACAATGCCTCATCCAAAGATGTTTGCATTTGAAATGTATCTTGTTCATGCAATGAGCTTTGCTGGGCACCCCTGTAGTACTAGGCTCTGTGCTTGACACTACAGAATCTGAGGATCAAAGAAGTTATTGTCATAGATTTAATGCCCCAAATCTAAAATTTCCAATGTATAAAATCCCGTTCTGACAGATTCTCGGTTAATCCTCATAATCTTCTCCTAAGTGGGCATTTCTATTTTACACGAAGAAACTATGGTTGGTGAAGGCAGAGACTTGACAACCAGAGATATTGTTAGCAAGGTTGGCTTCCAAAAAGCAATCAAGAACTTCTAAATAGTGGTAAAAAGTTATTTTATGTGACACAAAGCAAGGAGGTCTTATTTTATTGCCTAAAATTGTGAAGTTTTACAAAAATCTTTCAAAAAGAAGCATGAAGAGATTTTTTTAATCATTTGGAAGGAGAGTAAGTACAATTCTAGGATTTTCACAGATTTTTTTAACAGAAGAAGAGAATTATCTAGATAGTTGGCATGTAGAAAATTAAATCTTAAATTTATAGGCTAAATTTTATAATTCCAAACAATTAGACTGCTACATTATATAGACCAAGAACTCTGCCCTAAAACAAAAACATAACTGGTTTGAAATTTAAGAATATGTACAAGGATAGGAGGGAAATCGAAACATCAGATGACAAAGTGATAATACATCAGGTGGACACGGTGCTCTGGTGTTCATAATCTTCAAACACTCACCTAAGTGCGGCTTTGCCTCCTGAATGGATTACAAACTCCCTTACATTGTCCATTAATCTCTTCATTTGCTGTTCCTACCTCCTTTCCCACAGGCTTGCTGCATTTCAGGATACTGACCAATCTAAACCTAAACAGTAATGTATATTTATTTGGTGGGCAACTCATTGTTCACTCATTCATAAGAATTATTAAGATGTCCAAGAGAGCTCATCTGAATGTCTTGAACAACTCATTGTGAGAACTGCAGGTATTTACAGATTCCCTAATATCACAATATTCTGAGCTATTTTCAGGCTTCATTTATCATGAAGAAACAAAGTTTTTAGCACTTCAGAGGTGACTGTAGCCTTTGCTGTGTATGAGATTCAGACTCATGTCTCAGCAAAATTACAAATTACAGCGTGATGTACTGGGCCATGAATACACAAAATTTAGAACAATAAATCTGTAAATGTTAAGGGTCTACTCTATTATAAATGCCAACAACTGAGCATAATTCCAAGTAACCATGTTCTTGAAATTCAAAGTTGGTGCTTATACTTCTATGTTGTGAAGAATAGGCAGTCAACCAGAATTTGTACTGTGTGGCTGACATCAACCATATCACAGAGGTGCAGTAATGTCTGGACTTGCAGTATCTTGTAAAGAAATTTATTGATAAGAAATGTAGCAATTCTCAAATTTGGACCACAGGAAAGAGGTACTTTCAACAAACACACAGTGCAGCAATGGGGATGAATTTGAGAGACAAAGATGCATAAATTGAAGAAATTATAAAATTGGAATGAGGAGAATCTTGAGAACTTACAGAAGATGTGTTTGAAGTGAAAATGGCTTGTTTTTTATTGGTGAATGGCTACTTTGGACTGATGCATCAGGACACTTCCATAGAGACCATTCTTCACTCTGGAAAGGAATTTAATCACTCCACATTCTTTTTCATCAAAGAAATCATTGGTGTTGCCTAGGAAGACCCGATCAGGCACCATACTGTGTTTCATTCCTCTATTTCTGCCATCATCAATTTACTTCTGGGTGTGGCTCTAGGACTAAGTTCTCTACAACTAGTTGTCATGGAAGGAAGCAGTAAAAAATTCACCTAGAACACTGGCAAGTTATCTCTTCCAGTTAACATAATACATATGCCACATGTTCATACCCCATAACCCCTTGACTACGCTGTACCTGACTCTTGCTCTATGAAAAGACCCATCTGATTTTAACATTGAAGAAACTTTCCTGCTCAGATGCGAGCTCATGTACACCCCCTGTTGCCAGCGCTTCCTTAAGAAGAGGCTCTTCTGAAATAGACCAAAGTTCTACACCTGCACATTCCCCATCTTAGTAAATTTGCTTGAGCGCTGATCTTCATTCCAATAACTTCTCGCTCTTCCTTTCTATCTCCAAGTGTCCAAGATTTCCACTCTCTGAAAGAAGATTTCCCCATTTTCTTCTTATACTTCTAAGTTAGGAAAGTGATATTACCACAAACATAGCTTATCTATCTCACTCAATTCTCACATAGCACCATGAAGTGTGAGCTTATACTTCTTAAAACTGTAGAAGCTGAGACCAGTAAGCAAAAATCCTTCTCTTTACTCCTTCCCCTTCTTTTTTCCCTCTCTTTCCCTCTCTACCTTCCTTCCTTCCTCCCTTCCCTTCCTTTGTCCCATCTATTCCAGATTATTTTTGTTGCCATGTACTTCTTCAGGGTCTAAACTTGGATGATTTTGTAACTCTGTTAACTTTAATTAGAGGCAACAAGAGTATTAATATAGGTAGGGTAAAAAATAAGAGTTTTTTGGCTTAGAAAGTACAATGCATTAAGGAAAAAACTAATGTGCAGTAGGAAAATAAAACAGAAAAATACAAGTAGAGAATATTTTATATTGATGTTGTAACTTTGGATGACCAACGTAACCCTAAGTAGGCTCAGGTCCCCACAGTGTGTAAGTGTGAGCACTTGTATTTCTCATTACACACCTGTGACCCTGCTGGTGGCATTGTGTGTGTCTCTGTGCATCAACACTTGTAGTCGGGAAGAATTCTGCTTTAACATCTGCTTTCTCTGAACAAAGGCTCCCTTCCTTGGGCAGTGTTGCCTTTGTTCTCTTGTTGGCCCAATCCTTTGCTCAGAGAACAAACAAAAAGAAGCATTGATGGCAAATCCTCTTCTAAATTTTCAAACTCCAGGAATTTTGTTACCTGTTTTCATTCTTGTCCTTATTAAGAGGCATGGGAATTCACCCACATTTCAGTCAACTGCATGGGGGTAAAGTAATGACTTGGGGACAAAGTATCAAGAGATAGGACCTGTAGTGTGGACAACTTTATAGCACTAAGTGCCACTTCACTGTGGGACACCCTCATTCCCAGGCAGGGGGAGAGGTGCCTGTAGCCAGTGCTATCAGATCAGCCAGAAACCCTGCTAGTCCTCAACTGGGCCGGAGCAGAACAACAGACTGATGAGGAGCCTGGAGAATAGGACCAGGGCCATTTCCCAGGAACATGTAAGTGGCAAGAGCTTTGTCTTCCTTCCGTCATTTTAATATTTATTTTCCATCACTCCCCTGTATGGAAAGTTCGCATTCCTCAGAACAATCTTAATTCAGTCAATTTCAAACAATAACATCTGAATAATCTATTTCGCAAAGAACTTCTTTTGCAGCTCCCAAACTCACCAGCTAATTCACCTTTAGGATTGATTTAATAATTAGGTAATTAATATAATCAGTAAATTGGGGTTTTACTTTATCACATTTTATGTAATTTACTGAGTGTTTTAACATGTAGCAGATACTTCATAATATCTATATTCATACCCCATATATGAATATATAAATTGAGCTTATATACTATGCTCATATATAACATTTACACTAATATTACTGCACACTATTGTGCTCAATAGTTTTTTAAGTATCATTATCCTCATTGAACAAATAAGAAAAATAAAATAGACTCATTAAATAATTTCCCAGGATATTGACCATCTGGGAGTCAAATGGCTGTCAGTCTGATTCCAGAGTTAATCTACCTAATTACTCTGCTACTCTTGTCTAAGAAAATGGATTGAATCGATGTATTCCCAAAAGACTGGCACACACTTTTGAGTATATATATTTAGCACAGTTTTTATTCTGAACCACAGAGGTATTTTACCTATCTAAAAATAATTTATATAGGAAGCAAAACTTGGATGTAAATGAGAAAAGTAACATAATTTTATATCAAATTAGAATGATGACTGCAAGGAAGAAAGAATTGTTTCAAGTAATCTAGAAAATTGCACACAATTTATGACAACTTGGTGAGCTTCATACAGAGGACCGAAGAACAGCAACATGAAATTACACTGTATTCAGTAGTTTTATTGTCTATAGAATTATTGGTATCATTATTTTAAAGCAAATAAGTCATCATGGTAATGCTATCAGTAAAAGAGAGAAGTAAAGCATAATACTAAAGAGCTATGCCAACTTCTCCCAGTGTTAGATTTTAATTGTGATTATTATAATGAATTCAGGGTTTTTAAAATTATATATTTCTACTTATACAAAAGGCCTAGAATCTCTGATCCTGCAATAGCAATACACTCTCCACAAACCTACCTTTCATTTTCTAAATGTATTTCTTCACCAAAAGGAACCAGAACTTCTAATGAAATCCAATCCTCATCTGGACAGGAAAAGTGTATGGTGGTACTTGGAAATCTCACTGTGCCACATCCAAGGAAGCTTAGCAAACCCAGTAAAGGGTCTTCTCAGGACTAGACATTGAGAGTCCTGGGGTTAAGACAGGCCGTATGTGGACACATCTGCTGGGGAGGTTATAAGACAAGAATCAGAGCTTGCCAGCAAAGTAATGTTCCTCCTGGATGCCAGTCCTAAGGCATACATCAGACAGCCCAGGTGCAAGCAGGTGGGACTAGCACAGGAGGGGTGACAGCAGCCCTCCTTCAGAAGCCACAGTCCCTGCAGGGCTGGTATCTTAGAACAAACAGCTCCTTAGACAGCACTTCTACATCTCCCCAAGGATTCTGTCCTCAGTCATTATGCTCAGGGAAAACAAAAGTTACGGTTTCACATCAGGTATTGTTCTTCCAGTCCACATGCAACTTACTAATGAATGGTAATTTGTACTACCAGCAGTGTTGCTTAGTAATTTACCCTCTTTATCTGTTTCCAGGGAAACATAGTTAAGAAGTTAACTGAAGGTCAAATTCTCAGGCAGACGGGGGAAGGGTTTCATTAACCTTTTGCACAAAAAATGTATTCAAACACGAATGCTGTTTTAAAAATAGAAAGCAAAAAGCAATAATTTGCTACTGTTGGAGATAACTATTACTCCAACACTGTAATCTGGAAGTTGGTAATTAAAGGGAGGAAAAAGTCCTTTATCTGAAAAATCCAAGTAGCACCAGTCGATAAGAATGGAGTCCAGTGAATGAAAAACCATCCATGATAACAGTGGAATAGTAGAATTGTGGCATCCTCAAGGAAGTATTTCTTCAGGGCAAGGGCCATTCATGGATGTTAAAACAGGGAGTGAAAGAAGTCACCAACTGAATATGTGCATGGTGTATGAAGACCACCTACAGATTCTCTGAGATTCACCAGTACTAAATATTCCTACACGATGCAGGTTTTTGTATGTCTCCATTATTACCCAGTGATTGGGATAGTCTCAGTTTCCCTGCTCTTTATCCTCAGAGAAGAAAAGTATCATATTTGGTGTTTCAGGGGGAGAAGAAGCTGAACCCCTTTCTTCTCCTCCTGTAAAAGGCACATAACCATGCTCCTCAAGTTAAAATGCTTTACAACAGGAAGCCCTGGAGAGTTCAGAGAGGCTGTCCTGTGGTGTCTTTGCAGCCTTCATGGTGAAGGGTCAGTCAAACCTGGGATGCGATATTGAGAGGAACCTTAGCAACACATCTGTGCAGGTATTCCAAAGAAGAGTATTAGCAGTTTTGAACTCAATCTTCCATTTATCCCTTTAAAACATACCCCCCCATCTCCAGTCTGGTGGGTATTGCTAGCATGGATTGCATAATTGCATGGATTACATTAATTTTATGAATTTAATTAATTGCCTCTTGGTCTTCTACCATCCAGAAGAGTTCAGCCAATGAGACTCTTTGGAGGAGATTAGAGAATAGCAAGAAAATGAGGAGAGGTATTCATTTGCCTGGAGCTCTACCAGCAGTATTGCTTAGAGCTGACTTCCTGTCTCCATCAAAGGTCAGTAGGATGTATAAAACAGGGGATTTCAGTCATTTGGTAGCTGCTGGTTTGGGTTTTGCTAAAGCTTATGTATGTTAATTTTTCTGGTAATTTCTAGTACATGCAGCTTCTACTTTTTAATAGAATATATAGACTATTTATGACCATATTATTGAAGATATTTCTAAAAGAATAGAATGCTTTTTGAAGAGGCATCAGAGAAAACAGAATCATACACTTAAAATTATAGAAGTCTGATCCTTGAAGTAACTGCAAAGAGTGTTAAATATTATTTGTACTTTCTCAAATCAGTACACTACCTTGTTTATTTACTTATTGTACTTCAAAATCTTTACAGTAAAAAAAGTAAGGAGACTAAGAGTCATACCTTCCTCCATCCCCCGCATCCCAGCAGGTTGTTTTTATTTTTATTTTTAAACATTTGATTTCTAATTCAGTGTTATTTTATTTTCATTTTAGAAGCAAAATTTGTTTGAGGCAAAACACTTTGGAAGTAAAATAAAAATAAAAATGTCAGCAGTACTTCTACCAAGTTATTATTCACTCATTCAGTCTTTCTATGCCTATTTTACATAGCTATAAACTTCCATATATTTCATTTTATATTTTCTTTCTCTTATAGTAGAACACAGTTTTTCAAATCATTTGTAAATGTTTTCTTAATGGTTACTTCTGAGAAAATATGTGGTAATGAATTCAAGTATTACCCATATTTAAGTTATTTCAGATATTTTTAGCATACAAAGCACACTAATAAATACTTTCCTACATCAATTGTGTTTTGTATTTATGAATACTGCTGCAGGCAGAGTACACATAGTAGTAATTTACTAAATGAAAATTTTAAGTGGAGGTCATACTTTGAGAAGTAATGTGTGAAATAGAACTCCCAAGTTCAAATGATACAATGGGGCAGGGTGGCAGAGTTGGGATGGAGAAGTCCTGGTGGCTGTGGGAGCTCAATGCTGGGGAGCAGCCTTTTGGGCAAGTCAATTCAGAGGTTGAATCATATGGATAGCCTGAACTCATGTCACTGACTTATATCTTTCTTTTTTTATGTTCATTTATTGGTACATTGTAATTATACATTTTGATATATGTCAGGGTATGAACATCATACATGCACACATTGCACATTTAGCCCTCACTCCAATCCCACCCCCCTCCCAACTCCCTCAGTTAGGTCACCTTCTTTGTCCATCTAAAGATTTCTTCTTCTTCCCTTCTAAGCCCCTTCTAAGTCCCATTCTATCTAGCTCCCACAGATTAGGGGAGACATACGATTTTTTACTCTTAGTGACTTACTAATATCACTTAGCATGATGTTCTCTAGTTCTCTCCATTTCCCTGCAAATGATGTGATTTTGTTCTTCTTTGTGGCTGCGTAAAATTCCATTGTGTACATATCCCATAGTTTTCTGATCCATTCATCTGTTGATGGACACCTTGGCTGGTTCCAAAGTTTGGCAATTGTGAATTGTGCTGCTATAAACATAGATACACATGCATTAGTCTGGTAGTTGGGTTTTAGTTCTTTGGGGTAGATGCCTAGAAGTGGTATTGCTGGGTCATACGGTAGGTTTATTCCCATTCTTCTGAGGATCTTTCTTAATGAGCCTATGTGCCCTTACGTTTGTAAACTGTAGATTAGAAAATGTGTGTGTCAGAACCATTTAACTAAAGTACTTCCCCCCATTTAACCATATATAAGCAACATCCTGTATCAGACACAAACACTGACAGCTTTGCCACTCCTGTGAGATCCATTCCTCAGACATCCTGGGCCTCTCATAAGCCACCTACAGGTCATTCTTGATGTAAGAGTGCTGCCCCCAGGTCCTCATTTAGGTCTGGGGTTAATCCACTGGGATAGATTCTGATGGAAGACACTGGCTGCACAAAACTAAAAAATATGAGAAGTCAGGATGGTACTGATGGTACTGGGCAGGAAGAGTGTGAATTCGTGGGTGGGTTGAATAGCACAGGAACCAAGGATCTGAAAAGAAGCATGAGAGTGCAAATGGCCGACTGCAAAACGAAGCCATGAAACAGGACAAGAAATGGAAGGACAGCTGTAGGGAGTCACAGCGTGGTAAAGGGACGCGTAAATAAATGAATGAGGGGCACACAGAAGGTGTGGATGGAGGCGAGTCAGTTGGAACGGAGTGTGCAAACTCTGAAAGCAGTTATCTCTGGAATATACGAATCAGGAATAGACCTGAGGGGCAGAACGTTTGAGTTCCAAGTGTTCCTTAGAAATGCACAGGGTGCTTTCAAAGACTGGTCCCTGTGTTTTTACCCCCAACCCTATGTCCCCACCTCCACCCTCTCCAAAGCACACCTTGAATTTGAACTTATTTGCTTCATCTATTGTTTTCATGCACTACTACATGTTTTTTTTAAAAAAAGGATCAAAAAACTGATAGAATGATTAGAAGAAAAGCGGTAGGTTAAACATTCTTTACCCTTTGGGTCAATGTACCCAGAATCACCCTGTTTCCTCCCAGTCCCTAAGCATGTTCTCTTTTTCTCAGTAAGGAAACACAATCTTCTCTCTCATCTATGACTCCAGAATGGAAGAAAGAATAATTATCTATCGACCCTGGCACCCAGGACCAAACATAAAAACAGAAGGTACATTTGTAGATAGCTCTTCTCATACAGAAATATTAAAAGTTCAAACACAGAAGATTTTAAATAATTTGGGCTCCTTAAATGTTGCATTCTGTGTATACATTGGCTAAAACCATACTTTTTTCTGTCATTTAGATGAGGAATTGTTTTTATTTTATTTTTATTTATTTATTATTTTACTGTTAGAGTCATAGAAAATGTGAAAACATTCCTAGACATTTTGTGATTTATAAGAAGATTTTCGCGCCGGGCGTGGTGGCGCATGCTTGTAATCCCAGTACTTTGGGAGGCGGAGACCGGAGGATCCGGGTTCGCGGCCAGCCTCAGGTAGCTCTCTCTCTCTCTCTCTCTCTCTCTCTCTCTCTCTCTCCCTGTCTCTCCTTGTCTCTCTCTCTCTACTTAGTGAGGCCCTCCACAACTTCGTGAGACCTAGTTTCAAAATCAAGTATAAAAAATAGGGCCGGGGGTGTAGCGCGGAGGTAGAATGCCCCTGGGTTCAATCCCCGGTACCGCAAAATAAATAAATAAATAAATAAATAAATAAATAAAAGAAGATTTTCTCAAGTGAATCGTACTTCCAAATTCTCTTTCTCTGCTGCCGACATACAAGAACAGGCCTTTAAATAGATGTTATAGAATTTTCTTTTTAGATGTGAAGAATTTTTTTTAATATTTTACTTTTTTAATTTATTTATCTATTTATTTTATTTATTACATTTATTGGTGCATTGTAGTTATACATTTTGGTAAGTGTCAGGGTATCAGAAGCATGCATGCACACATTGCTCATTTAGCCCTCCCTCAATCCCACTCCATTCCCTCCCCCTTCCCTCCTTTCCATGCTCAGCATAGTGATCAACTCTGATAAGTTTGTTTATACACTAGATGTGAAGAATTTAACTACAATGCTTTCATCTTGTAGAGTCTTTATGAGTTTTAGTCATGACTCGTATAATATTTGTTTTTCATCTATCCACCTTCGCCTTAATATTCAAAGCACTCTTTCCCTTGCTTTGCTGCTTAGAGGTGTTACACCCTGTTTAGAAGCACCAAGGATAATCAAGACATGCCTCCTTTAGATTTCAAGCCCATGGTCATTGGCTCAAATGAGCTTGCATAAAGTCCCATCACAGGCAGCCTGAGCAGGGATTCTTCCAGGATCATGAAGGGACACAGTGACCAGTCATTCAGGAGGCAGACATATACATTTTCATTCTAATGCATTTTCATTTTAGCAGCACTTACATTTTTTTGTACTTTACCAAAAATTCTTAAGGGAAATAAAGGCCCATGGGGAAGAATAAAAGGTGGGGAGTGTTTAAGGAGACAGAGAACTATATACTGTCATGGAAATTTTAAAGATAATGGGACTTCCAAGGTAATCCAGACCAAAAAAAAAACCAAAACAAACAAAAAATGTATAATTATGTACACACACACACACACACACACACACACACAACTATAGATATTTATGTAACTAGATTGTCTTATCATAATAACATTATTTGTTTCATGGCCAGAACATTTTGGAGAATAATTTTGCTAATCCATATACCTACAGCATGAGTATTCCTCTCTAAGGAAGAAAAAAACCTAATTAAGTTATTTCTATTAAAGAAGATATCTAATCTACTCTATCTCTCAATAATAAATTCTTAAGTAAAATGTTCAGTTCAAACTCAGGCAAAACATTTACCTGTAAAACTCACCATTGATATTTTACTTTAGAAATTTTGAATCTGTATATTTGTATAATAAAATAAATGTATACTTCTAATGCAGACACTTGGAAGCAACATGTCAGAACACACTGTATCTATATGCATTTTGATTTGGTTGTTTGTCATTGGCTGGTGCACACAATTTTGATACATAAACTATTAAATTATATTTATGAGCTTTTCCATCAGTAAATACTGTTGATGTTTCATTCATTTACATATTTTTTATCACTTTGAAACAGATAAGTGACAAAAGAGACCAACATTTAAGACAAAATTATAGACAAAATATAAATTTGAGAAAACTTTCATAGTTTAATAACTTTTTATCACAATTGAGGAAAGACTAACTCACATTTAATTTTATTTTATGGTTTGTTGCACATTTTATGTTGAAAAGAATGTTCAGTAAGTGACAAGTTGATTAATTGTTTACTAGTGTTATTTAGACATCTAATATGCTTTCTCATTTTCTACTTATTTTTTCAATTATTGAAAGGTAGTATTGAAGTTTCTAATTTAATTTTTGATTTGTTGTGTTTTTCTTTCATTTCTATCATATATATATATATATATATATATTACTTAATTTATTTTGAAGCTTCATTATCAGCTGCTGACTCAATATCTATATCCTCTTGATAAATGGATCTTCTTATCATCATGAAATCTGCATTCATTTCCCAGGGCTGCTGTAAGTATCACATCTCTTTGGCTTAAAAAAGGCACAGATGTATTGTCCCACAGTTTTAGAGCCTAGAACGTCTATAATCAAGGTATTGGTAGGCTGTTTTCTCTCTGAAATAAAGGAAGGCTTCCTTGCATCTTCCAAACTACCCAGGGTTTGTTGGCCATATTTGACCACAGCTACTTTTGCTATGAACTGTCCTCTGAGGACATTGCTGTAGAGTACACAGTCCTGAAGAAAATACGTGCATATTTTCAAAATGAAGACTAGGAACACTGTCTAATCAGTGGGATCTGTGATTCTCTATAACCAAGGCTAGATTAAATCGCTGAACTTCTGTGACAGGGTTTGGCTGCCAGAACTGTCTTTTTTAGTAGTGCCCAGGTGTTATACTGAAGAATATACCTTCCCACATTTTGGAACCCAAAGAGTTATTTGTTAGATCAACCTAGCTGAAACCAATTATTTGATGAAAGATGGAGAGACAAGTCAGCATCAAAGAGTTTCCAAAGTGCAGGAAATTATAGCTTAATTACCATTATCATGATTTCAAAATCTACAAAAGAAAATCAAAACACATTGATATAATCATAAATTTTAACTAGTAGAATGGCTAGAGTTGTTGTTCCTAAACTTCTGCACAACTAAGAATCGACTGAGAACCTCAAACAGATTCCCAGCTGTATATGTGGAGAATTATGTCATGGTTAGTTTAATCATCTGTCTTTTAACAGTAGCCACAAGTGACTAGCAGGTAGCTCACCAACTGCACTTTGAGTGTGCTGCCCAAAAATATTCCAGAGAAATGCTAAGGTTAATAATTGGGGTTTCAGGATATCTGACTCTCTGACTTAAGGTGGCAATTAGAGCCTTCCTTTTTTCAACCCTAGTGACCCCTTGGAATCTGTCAAAAGTATTGGCCATTGCTAAGAAACTCATTTTAATACTATGCTAGTTTTATCCAACTAGGCACCACCATGTGCTGCCTCCCCACAGGTCTTAACTCTCATAGGGAATTCTCCACTCTACCATCTCAGTTTAATTGGCTTGATCCCATGAATAATAACCTCCACACATCTAACATACACACCAAACATGAACTGTCACTCTAATTAGTTCTGGCCTTCTGATAATGCAAAAACTAAGCCGTATAAAAGTAAAAGAAAATAAGATTTTATAAGGAACTTAGAAACAATGCACATTTAGAGCCAAGAGTTCAGTTATAGATAGGAACAGAGATGAAATAGATCTACATATATACATGTAGATGCAGGTATCCATTCAAACAGACATGGATATGTTTTTGCAGGTGGCTTTACAGTTCGGAAAGAATGATTACATATGGAGTTTATATTTACAATCCATATTTCTTCTCTATATAATACTTTGGGTTAAATAGCCCTGTTCTATCTTTTCTTCTTCTAGGTGGGTAACCAGGACAAGGATGGCATCTGTTTCAGATCTGTTTCCCAAAAGTTGTGCTGGAGATTATCCTCATTGTTTCTTTACAAAGAATACATGAATGGACACTCTTTGTTCTTTTAATATCTGAAAATGTCTTGCTTTTGTCTCTACTCACTGGAATGATTAGTCCTTAGACAATGGCAGATGTTGGTTCAGGACTGCCACTTTGTACAGAAGAAGCTGAGACTGAGAAGCAAATGCAAGGAGCAGTGAATTCTCTCTCTCTCTCTCTCTTTTAACGTGCTTTTATTGGTGCATTGGAGTCTTACATCACAATGAATATCTATTTGATGTTAATATACATGCACACAGCTCTTGTGTCCCCCCTGCCTCCCCCGAGCCATATGAAGTACCCAGAATGATGTTGGTATATTTTCACATGTACATATTGTTTATTTATTTTTTTATGTTTTTATTGGTGCATTGTAGTCTCACATCACAATGAGTATCAGTTTGGTGTTAACATACATGCACACAGCTCTTGATGTCCCTCCTCCCCGTCTCCCCCTCACATGTAGCACTGAGAATGATGTTGGTATAATCTCATATATACACATTGTTTATGACAGTAATTCCATGGATTCACTACTTTCTTCCCCTTCCCCTTCCCTTGTACCCCTTCCCTTGCACCACTGAGGGTTCTCCATTGTCATTGGAGTCCCTTTTGTGTCCCCACTACTCCCTAAGTTGCGCATATTAATGAAAACA